>KZ119154.1:0-46806 GCA_002153405.1 Mycosphaerella populi pn0402
AAGGTCATCCACGGCTCCCGCCTGTAAATGTTTTCACCCTCTCAGCTTTAAGTTAATTCTCGAGGGAGTTCAATTGGGTTTCTAGTTTAGTCTCTTCTGTTACTTGTCGGACTGGACGCGGAATCTTCGGGAGTCTTATGTGATGAATCTTGTTAACTACTTTTCTTTGTGTGTGAATTATTTTTTTTTAACTCTCCTTTGTGTCTTGACGATCTACCTTCAATGACGGCTGCCCAGCACCATATTATTTGCCTTGGTGAAAATGTGATTGGTTTATCCTCTGTATCCTTGTACCCAGCGACCCTGGTCTTGTAACTAAGCGATCTCATAATGTCAAATGAACCAGGCATGTTTTCTTTCCATTGAATTTCGTGAAGTATTCTGTAAATTACCCTGATCCATTGGCCCGCATCGTACGTTTGTCGGTCGCCCAATGTGTGTTGTTGTGCCAGGTTTTGGTCGTTAGGTACGTACTGCGGGGCTGCCGACATTGTTGAGACATGCAGGGTGATGGATCGGAGTGACTGTTTGCTGGTTTTTCTTTTCTTTTCTTTTCTTTTGCCCCTATCATTCGGACTAGAAGATTATGAGATTCAATTAGGACTACATTGTCTCTGAGAGCGCTTGTGTACCGTTTGCTATATATTTGTTCATGCCAACGTGATGACAATCACTACGGTCCACGGGTTGTGTGGGCTTAATATGATTTTCTATGGATCCCGTCACCAAAGCTGTGGGCTGATACTCTGTACCGAGCTGCGAATTCGCCCTAGGCTTAACTTAAGTCCAAGATTTTAGGTCTGTTTTGGATTATCCGTACCTATCCATGGAGTTCTAAATTTGAATGTTCGGGGGCTAGAATGGATGCCAGTGGTACTTGACATCCATGGATGGTCTAGAACGTTGGAACTCAGCTATATATCCATGCGTGGAGGGTACAGACCTCGGGAGTTCAATCCCTCCAAAATTCCAAGGCTAACCCGAGGTCACTCCCGAGGTCTTTGCAAGGCTGGAAAACCTTGCTATATCGTCCTATACGTAACCTATATGCGAAGGAATCGAACAACTGAATGGAGGGAAACTATCAATAGATCTCGAAGGGAGGCCTCGGGAGGTGGTAGATCGCTCGTGTGGAGAATGTCCCGTGGGCGCGCAGCATATTTCCGAGATCTTGAAACTGATCGTCCACGAGACTTGGTCTCTCCCGCCTTGACCTTGACTTTATAATATCAGCAGGCTCGGGTATCTCTTTTAGTAGTCATCTTGAGTATATCTTCGCTCGGCTGAAAGTGAGCTTCAGTATGAGCGTCGTCTCTTCTTATTGCCTCGACCCAACGGACCGGGATGGGAGACAGAAATGAATATTGCCGAATTCCCGAGTCAAAATCAGGCGGGGAATTGATTGTGAGTCGGGAAGAGTTGACTCAATCCCAAGGCTGATTCTGTTGGGGCTATAGATGAGAGCAATAACGATATAGTACTCCGGCCGCCACCTGAGATTCCCGTACTCCAGTGATTCTTTGTGCTTACCTGTTGGCATAAGTATGACTATACTTAATGCTCCAATAACTGAAAGACAATTTGCAAGGATCGAAGCGCTAGTCCGGATCTGAGCTTTGGTCTTAGGAAGAGTTCATGAATGTCTCAATTGGGGTTGGTCCGAAGGTTCCATATAGCATGTACCTGTTGATGGAAATGAGCAAAACAAAGGGAATGTCACCTATGTGAAGAGATTTGAGGCCCAGTTAGGCCACGAAACTTGGTATGATGCAGAATTTGACTGCAAAAGAAGAGATGATTGGCTGATTTGTGCGCTTTCAGCCTTGAAGACAATCAAGCCACCGTATTCATGCGAGCTTGGGACGAGTGGATCAATGCATAGACTAGTCAGGGGATGCTGCATACAGGCCAAGGTATATTATGATGAACAACCTCTGAATAAATGCTACTAGTAGTCAACGTGAAGGGCCTGCAGTCAGATTCAGGACAATTGGCAAGTCAAGAATCAACATGCTCCTCCTCAAAAGTGGGGTTGTGAATTCTACTAACCAGATATTGTCATGAGTATGGAGTATCAGCCGCAAAAATCTTGCATCTGGAGGCGAGGGGCATGTATCCAATAAAGAACCAAAGAAAAAGATGCATCCCTGCAATGCCTTATTTTGAGCGCGAAGCGCTTTTCCATGATAATTGAGAAGGTGGCAGTAACAGGGCACCTTCACATGGGGGCTTTCGATAAAGAAATACTAACGTATAAAAGATGGAGTACTTCTGTCGTGACACCGTATATCTATAACCCTTGAACCTTCAAGCCATATACTTCGGTACATTCAAATCACTCCCACTCAACTAAACCTTTTCTAACTTCGAAAGTATAGCTACACTCTATCATAATACAGATGAAAGCCGTCTTGGTTCTTGCCTTTGGTGCCGCCGCCACCATGGCCGCCCCAGCCTGCATCATGGGAGGCTACGCAACCTTCTACGATGACTATGAATGCAAGAAAAATGGAGGCGCAGCTCTTGCCCTCGTCAATCCTGGTTGTTTGAATGAGCCTGGCCGCGGATCCATTTACATCCAGTCGGCTTGCGCTACTATTGGCAAACCTACCATGGTGTGGTCTCCTCGCCAAGGCTGCCCCTGCCAGAACCATTGCAGACAAATGCCCGAGCAACAGGGATGCTGGAATTTGAGAAATCATCCTAAGGCTGAGTCCTACCGCTTCATCAACACCCCGTGTGACGACAACAACTGCGATTAGTATGCTCTGCAAGAATTCAGGCTTGCTATCTTATGAATCGTACACTTGAATATTTATTAGGGGAAGAAGCTCTCGGAGGACTCGAGAGAAACTAGACTCTGTATTTCTGACTTGATGGATCGACTTTGGCTTCAGTCATTCTATAGCATGGCTTTACATTCGTTCGATACTGCACTTGGAAGATCTATTCAACATATTCAGAATATGGAACAGCCGGCCAAGTAAGAACCAAGTAGAATTAAAATCCCACCAGACTGTTATTTCATCACTCAGGTAGCCACTATATAACATGGATCCTGGAAAAGCCTTTATGATCCCCGATGCCTCATGGCTATCTAAACGCGGCCAAGGCACACAATATGCCCCACACATCTTGATGTGATCCTTGTACCATCTCAGCCCATTGGCTAGAACTGTCAATCTTAGAATTTACTTCCACGTAGCTGATGCTGAAATATAATTAATCCTGTTTTCATAGGCTCATGAGCGGGCGGCCATGGTAGTTAATCGCCATCTGGGTAGCCCTGCATATGCAGTTTCGCTCGCGATCATGAAGGGCTAGTGATATTTAGTGCGATTTCCCGAAGTAAAGATATCCACTAGTGACCATAGTAGTCTTTGAGGCTTATATTAACCCCTTTGTGCACCTTGGGCGTCATTTGATATCCAATACGTGGCCCCTTCAACTCCCTTTTATAATATTCGAAGCCTCCTTCGTAGGGCAAAACTTTTCATCTCCACGATTTAGCCTTAATATTCTTTCTAACAACGTGAAAAATGCAACATTACTACGCGATTTTCTATATCTTTGCTACGGTGTCGGCTTCGGCTGTTCATAATCTTACCGCGGCGGAGTTTGACTCGTTTATTACAAGCCATAATACTTCTCTTGTAGCCTGTATGTTATATTTATTCCTGTCGTATCTTATATTTGCTAACAATCTCCCCCTCCCCGTTTTCAGTTATCGCACCATGGTGTAATTTCTGCCAGGAACTTGACCCTGCATACGAGTCCGCTGCTTCAACCCTGCAAGAGGAGGATGTGCCTCTAGCTCGTGTGGATTGTGTGGAGGAAAAAGACCTGTGCAATGAGTACAGGATCCCTATCTTCCCGACAATAGGAATCTTCCATGACAAGGAGCATACGGTCTATAATGGCCCCCGAGAAGCTGAAGACATGGTTTCCTTTGCAAGGAGACACAAGAAACCTATCGTTTCTCATTTGCTTTCAGCAGACGATGTAGCCTTATTCAGGACCATAGATAACATCACAATCTTGGGATACTATGACGAGGACGATCATACTTCAGAAACAGTGTTCACCGATATCGCTAAACAGAAACGTGGCGATTATCTTTTCGGCTCGACATCCGATGACACCTTTGGCAAAGCCGAGGCTGTGAAGAAACCGTCGATTGTCCTGTATAAAGACTTTGACGAAGGCAAAAATGTCTATGAAGGTAGATTGAATACGGAAGAAGTTGAGGAATTTCTCTTCGAGGCAACCTCGCCGCTTGTCCGTAAGGTTGGGGTCGACATCAAGTTCGTCCCAGGAAGTGTGAGTGACTATGCGCCCTAAGACTGGATGGGTGCCACAAGATATAGCTAACAGCAAGCTTGTAGTTCGCTGAGCGTCCAGTTGCTGTCATATTTGCCGAAACAGAAGAGCAAAGGAAAGAATTGACAGAGCAGTTGCGTCCAATAGCAAAAGCTACCAAGGGAAAAGTTGTATGGTTCGCTGCCGACCCAATTGAATATGCGAATGATGCTTCCAACGCTGCACTCACGCCCGGAAAATGGCCTGCATTTGCCATACAAGACACCTCCAAGGATTTCAAGTTTGCCTTCCCTAAACGCGGCTCTCTCAAAGAGCTAAGCAGTAAGGCGATACAGCAGGTAATGGATGAGTTTCTCGCCGGGAAATTGGAGTCGAGCATCAAGAGTGACCCGATCCCCACCAGTCAGGAGGGCCCAGTTATCACTGTGGTGGCCGATAACTATCATGAAATGATCATAGATAATGACAGAGATGTTATTGTGCTTTTCTACTCCCCAACATGCCCGCATTGCATCGCTGTGGAACCAAGCTATGAGGAACTTGGAAAGGTGTTGGAGCCATTTGCGAAAAAAATCATGGCGGCCAAAATCAATGCGATCAGCAACGATGTATGGCCTCGTCTGAGTAGTTATCCAACACTAAAGCTGTTTAGGTCCGGAGAAAAAGACAAGCCAATACTGTATCGAGGCAATCGCAGCCTGGTGGACTTTGTCAATTTTATCAAGGAAAATGGCAGTGGGGGAGTTGCAGAGGCCTTGGCAAAACTGCCGGAGGTTGCAATCCTAGCATCTAATCATGATGAACTTTGAGCTATTTGGAATGGATACTTCCTGAGCTCCTGAGTGGTACTTGTGTCAAATATTCCGCACTTTCCCCGCACGGAATTTTAGTTATTTTTTTCTGTTGGGTACCTCGCGTGAGACAAAGCCAGTATGAATAATAATACTATTATACGAGATCAAGTCTTCAAATTGATTGAGAGTATCTCATGCTATGTTCTAACTCCAGCTAGAGGGGTACTTTATGTATTCAAGTGGGTAACCGCTTCTTTCCAAGATCCAAACCAGGTTGTTCTTAATAATACTACAGTACATCAAGCCTCCTCGTGCCAACTTGAAAATTCGATAAACTAGGCCATAGCACGTTATTACCCGACGAGACTCCTAGTATATTAAATTCCTTGCACATACAAGGTGACGGAATTTTGTTTGATAATGTAGGCAGCCTAACTGCTCATTGTTTGGAAGGCCTGGTGCAGATAAATGCCAATCTTGGTGCGGGTTCCTTGCAATATCAAAATTGAGACACATCAAAATATCATTCCTATAAATTGTAATGGGGCACGCTTAGAAGCCAAAGAAACGAGGCTCTCCTCGTATAGTGCACTGGCTTTAAAGCATGGGGGTTTCATGCTAGGAACTCTCTTTGCGGGTAAGTTCTTTCGTTAGACCCGAAGGAGCCCTTGTCCCGGCTTGATATCTTACGTGAAACGAAAAGCAATTTGGCCGATCAACGCCACCAATCGAGGAATGAACAAAAATCACTCGAACCTATCAAAAACTGTGAGAGGTACCGAGGTACTTTCCAAAATACAGATTACTATCGGTATACAGCAATATTCGTAACAGTTAGCAGGTATATCAAGGAACGCATAGCATTAAAAACGAATTCTGTTAACGACAGACAAGACTTCCTTCAAACTTTTGTAGAAAAAAAACAATTTCTTGTAACACGCATAACATCCACCTTGCTGGTATAGGTACCGTAGAATGCACGGTGAGAGATTTCAGCTCTCACCTGCATCCCTGCGGCGTGTTGGCTATGATTAGCTAGCTAGCATACCCGAATTCAATTCACAGGTCATCCTGCAGGGGGTCTTTTCAAAACACCCGCACTATCCGCTTATATTCACTTAATATGCAACCCCCTCCCCCCCCTATCTCCTTTGTCAGATTTTCTTCGCTTTCAACCCCAGCAGCCGGGTTCGATTGATTTTCAAAGGCTTGGTACCTTTTGAAGAGCAGAACACAATGCTCATACAGCATTTAGACGTCGGTCGATCCACGGATGGCCGGTATTTGGACTAACTTAGGCGTCGAAATGAACCATATCGCCTACAGTCGAATGGTGGGTGTATTGTGCTCCGAAAAGTCCAGAGGCTCTCCGCTCGAGTACTCGGGCTGATCTATGGGGCATCAGCGGCCAGGAAAGCACTCCAATTTGTGGACCATCTACCAATGGCATCTAGCCCAATCATCGACACTCTGACGGCGGCTGAGATGATTGGCTTAGATGGGAATCATTAACTCACTGAGACTCAGATATAGATCGGATTCTTCAAACTGCTCCCAAAGAACATCAAGTCGCTGATCCTGCCATCCATCGCCGACGCATATAAGGAATACCCGAAACTCACAGACTCTGTCTGTTCTTGCTCGGCCTGTCCAGCCATGATTCTCCGCTATAACACCCATGTTCCTAGTCAATTTAGCTTCTAGCCCGTCATTTTCTCGGTGGGGTTTTCCATTAAGAAAACCGTCCACGTTAAACCAAATCTCGCTGGAATTGATCGCTGGGCAAGAAAAGCAAGTTAGCGCGAGATGAACAGGGATAGTTAAGCGGGCTACCACGACCGCTGGCTTGTTGGAGCTGACCTTCCATCCCTGCTCGAGCTTTCTCTCCCATTTGACTGCCTCCCCTGTCAATATGTGCTTGGGGCTTTCTGTGAGAACAAAGAGGGAAACAGAAAAAGCTTCTGCTGTAGCTTTTTTTTTGTGGCTAGGCAGAGTACGAAATGAGTTTTGGTGCGTGCGTGTCAGCAAGCGCTTTAGGGTCTTTCCAGGTCACCGACAGGGGTGAAACAAATCAACCCCAGCGAAATCAAGAAATGAGCAATCTAAGTGGACCTCGAGCTCGATTTGGTACTTATGGCTAAATTCTATTTCCTTTGTTGACGCCTGACGGGGGCAATACGGACGCTTCAGCTCCGTTCAGGGGGAGGGGACTTGCAATTGCGGCATACAGGTTGAGCGCTTTACGCAAGTTTCTTCCTTTACTGTTTATCAAGAGGATTTGGGCCTTTGGAGCTTCGACCATGCTGCTGTTCAGGGACATTCCTGCAGCACGGCTTGTTGGGAACCTGCATTGCCACTACGCAAGCCACCTTATTTTCTTTTTTCATTTTTCCAAATGCGGCCCTGTGATAAGCGATCGAGTTCATGACAAGGCTGAGTCAGGCAAGACTCAATGAAAATCCGAAGATTCGAAGCATTGGACTTCCTAATAGATCACTTGTTTTTCGGTCTATGATTTGCCAACGAAATTGTTATTCAATTGACAAGTACTAATGCCGCTATTTGAATTTTAGTGCCGACAAATACAGAGAAACACACTAGAGCCCTCACATTACGACAATTCATACAAAATCAAAAAGGGCAGCGTATCGAGTGCTTGTGATATTCGTGGGACAGACCAGATTGCGGGGAATACAACTGGGCACGGGCTTAAAGACCCAACTATAGCTACGACTTCGCGGAAATTATAACGGAATACTTGTAGTAGGTACGCGGAGTAGGTGTAGTCAATTTGGCCTCCGCAGTCAACAATAACGACATTTTGAGAAGAAGATGAACAATTTCAAGAGGCGAAAAACAAAAACCAAAACAAAACAAAAAAAGACCGAAACGATAACAAAAACAAACATCCAAAAAAAAAAAGTCATCAGAATCAGGCCAGCGCGAAGCTTGCATGTTTATTTTGTTTCTGCATTCATTTCAAGTCTTTTTTTTTTTTTCATCAAAGGAGTTAGTGCACAAATTATATCCTCGATATCAGACATTATTTTGGCCCTTTCCCTCTGAACACCGAATCTGGATATCGCGAATGCCAACATGAACCGCCGGTCGCTCTGTTCCTCAAACCAGGTCCACAGTTTCTCGAGGATTGCCACATCTCTTTCATCCAATGATCCATTCGGACTCAAAAGGAATGCCTGCTGGCTACCACATAGCCACAAAAATCCGTCTCGTAGTGAAATTTTATCGCGGCTTCTTGCGAAAATCATCCGCCATTCCAAGCACTTCTTCGAACTACTTTTCAGCCATCCAATGGTGCTTGTCAGGGCATTGATCTTGTAGATGTGAAGCTGGTGGATATTTTGGTCGGAAAAGGTGGGATATCTGACGTTTCCAGATAACAAAAGTCGATCCATCAGAAAAATGACAAGAGAAAGATCTCTATCCTGGTAGAGTTTTGCAATTTCAAAATATGTCGACTCGGAACCGTGTTCTAGATTGGTTTTAAGAAGTTGTTCAAAATGACCAATGGTAACTCCGCCGCTTTTCTCTAGATAGCCTCCTAAAGACGAGCAAGATCCCACATCTATGGACTTAAACCATCCTGTAGGCGACTGGTCGATCCACTTCCTCAAGTAGTGCTCCACATTATGGATCGTTATCAAGCGCATTGCTTTCATTGCTTGATATTCTTGGTACTCCCTATACTGCTCAAGACTCTGCTGATTCAAATTTGTCGTCGACTCCGCATTATTCAATATTTGTTTTTCTCGGAATTTCGGTTTTTTCTTTCCCTTGTATAAAATGTCATGCTCCAACTTATGATACGGGTCGCGTAGAGCCAATGAAACTTGAATCTCGACGACCTTTTTTGTCTGATCCCCAGTCAAACAGACATGGTAATGTTCGGCATGATAGGTCCCTGGTTGGTCCTTCTTTGGGTGTGACACTTCATTCTGAACCATAAAAGCGCCTCTAATAAGGGGGGCGACTTTCATCATATCTCTTCGGAAATTGACCAAAATGCGCACACCGGCATAGTCTATGATATCTCGCTGAATATTGTCCAAAGATTCATACACTTCTCCTTTGCGAATCTCGAGCTCCATGAGTTTATCTCTTAGGCTGTTGGGATCCTTGGCACGCCATTTCACACTATAGTCTATTCCATGCTCCGCAAGAATCACGCCACATTGGACAGCAACCTTGCTAGCGAGATCTTTACACTGGAAAATGTAGTCCGTGGAATAGTACTGTATGAATGCTGGGATCGGCGACTCCTTTGTTGCGGCGCTCATATTTTTATTCAAGCGAATGAGGATGAAGGTATGTTATTGAGAGAAAGGAACAACTTTGAGAAGCGAGTCAAGGGTAATTTGACTCAAAAAAATAATATGTAACGATCGATTTCGAAACTAGAAGACTTTGGTGAGCCCTGAAGTGAATAATCAATCTGATTCAAGGGTGTCCTGACGGATATTTATATTTCAAGTCTTGGAAAAATTCAAAATGTATTTTCTACACAAGATATTCACATTAATATTGCAAAAAGCATGGTTTTCTAAGAGAACCAAATCTTGGAACCAATAGGAAAGATAAATGTTGTTGGTTTTTACCTAGGTAATCGTTAGGTCTCTGTACAGATATTGAAAAGTCGGTATAGAGGGAGGATGGGTTCTATGGTGAGTCGGTGTAAATCATAGAAAACGATTTGCTGACAGAGTTTTCATTTCAAAAAATGATGCTGATGTATGCTCAAATGTCCTGAATTGGTTACAGTCTGAGAGCCTCAAATCTTGCGCTAGATAGTAGGCTCTTGCATTTGCGGCCCAAATGATATAGTTAGTTCTTTATATTATGATGTGGCATTTTATAAGCACATGCATGTATGAGTTGTCTAAACAGCAAGCGAAAAGCCTTTCGTGCAGGCGCCTTAAGTAGCAACATTCATTGATAGCCATTGTTTTGACCCGAGGGCTCGGGTGAAGACAGACCCCGAAGTGTCAGGTAGGGTGGGCGTTTAGCCTGATAGGTTGCTGGGTCGCTCAATGATACCTAGGCAACATACTCTGGTATTCTATGTAAATTTCTTTATATCTTCATCTCAGATGAAGATAGATCATACCGTTTAATCGCCGATAGGAAGGTAGGAAGCCCTATTTAATGAAAGTATTACCATCTATGGGCAGATTCTACAGCTTGAGAGAAGAATTAGCCGCTTCAATATCTGATTCATAATTTTTGAGAACAAAAAGAAAAATATTTGGCTTCATGAAACTTGATTTATTATTGTCGTTTTCCTGTTCATATGGCATTATACTGGATCAATCAGAAGCTGCCACAGATCGCTACCTACTCTCAATATCGGCCTGAAACTTGAAAGATTACATCTGCTGTTGGGCATGATGTACAAACCGTATAGCATTAGAAAGTGCTTCATTAAAAGATGCCCAACATAAGAGCCATATAGATTGACAAGATGAGCTTGAGGTCATGGGGTGGTGATGGATGGGTAGATATTATCGGAATATTTTAAAGGAAATTAAAGGAAATTTGCGGTTGCTTTTCACGTCCAAGGGTAACAAAGTCTGCAAATTCCCAAACGGTGCAGCATCCTGCTCTTGCATTAAATTATGCAAACTGCAGGTCATTTCAAATTTTATCGCCAGAACCCATCTACAGGCATGGGAGAAACGTCATTTCGATCCTCTGGTTGGTTATATGCAAGCCAAGTCACTGAGTCCAAAGAATGTTGTAGAAATTTTCAACTCCCTGATCAGGTTAAACAGACCATGTGGCTGGACTTGTCTTTAGTGCTTACTCCGTATCAAGGTTGCAGTATGATTGGACCATGCCTACGCAAAGCATCAGGAAAGAACCCCTGTAGGTACCCAAGAGCGAACGATTCAGCTATTTCGCCCGACTACCCGGGCAAAGTGCATTGCATCAACGCCTACTACATTCTCCGCACTAGACTCGGCTCCTGCTCGAACATGAATGGCTTAGCTCTGGGTATACCCTGCAGAGGTGGCCTCGAAAAACTTCGACTATATTCTACGTTTACTCTGTGCTACCTTTCAGTTCAGCTATACAGAGAGAGTCTGCAGTGTTGGTTTGATGTAACGGCCTAATAGGGAAGGAAGTGTGATGTCACGAGGGGGGTAGATCGAGCAGATCAGATGCCGGCAAGTGATGGGGAAGAACCCGGGACATGATATCTCACTACATACTACATCTTCTCTTCCAAGGTTCCTCGAATATGTCATAGTTCTTCTGATCATCGTTCTGTGGAATCTTCTCTGCATACCCTGCAGTAGTATTAACTCTGACTACTAGGATTCTAGATATACTAGTATGGTTCTTGAAGAGACGCGAGCCACGTGACTACGCGTATCGGCAGCAAAATGCTAACATGTTGAACGAACTATATTGAGTACAGCGAAAATCCTATAGTATGTATGAGCACCTTATATCCCGAACGCCAATCAAAAACGAATAAAAGACTCAGAGGCAAAGGCAAGGCCAACAAAAGCATTCTAGTAACCATGCACTAAATCCATGACATATGCGTGCATAAGAGTGGGAATTTCAAGAAACAAAGAGTTTCGTATGGCTAAAACGAAAAAAAAGAAAGGGAATGATTAGCCAAGATCGCCCTTCTTCAGTAGCAGTGAGAGGATCACGACGCCGGTCCAGTATGACATGAGTAGGGAGAACAGATAAAATAAGCAAAAGATTCATCGCAACGCCTAGGAGAAGCAATAGGTCCTAATTTACAACAGCCGCCGGAGTAGACTTGAAACAGGGGTATCGTATAGAGAGGCACCAACGCAGATTGGGCAACTGGGATGCATGTGCACGTAACACAGCAGGAGAGAGACGGAGATATGTGAACAAGGATTGGAGAGAGAGAGAGAGACAACCAGACAGGGCAAGGACAAGGCTACCGCTCGCCGAACTTGCCATATTCCTGCTGCCACTTGAGCAGATGGCGAGTAAGCACATCCATCATCTCGACAGTGCTCAGGTCTTTGAAGTCTTTGGATCGGGCATCGTTGTTTTCCATGGACACGGGTGTTTTTGCGGATTCGCCGCCATCGCTGGCTGTTGACTGCATGACTTGACCAATTTGATCAACCATGTCTTTCAGCATCATGCCCTTTGCACGATCTTCATTGTCCGGGGGTGTGGACGAGTTCTCACTGGCGACGGCCATCTCGACTTGCATGCGCGAAATGAATTCGAGGATAGCGGCTACTCGTCGTTTCATCTCGTTCATTGTTGTACGCTGCGGATGCATCTGACGAGGCTTGCTTGGGCGCGTGGCTGTGTCTCCGCCATTGACGTGTGTGCCATTCACGCCGAGAGACCCGACCTTAGGCGAGTCTCCGCCAATATCGTGGGACTGACCTCGGCGTGGTGATTCGGTACCTGTGCCGTTAACATCTCGGTCTTTGGTGTATTGGTTTCGGCCCACGCGCCCACGACGCGCTGGTGGTCGTCCTGATTTACGCGTGGAAGGTCGCGCTGGTGTTGATTCCTGGGGAGTGGGGGTATTGGGGCTAGCTTGTGCTGGCTCGGGTTCGGATGGTGCGGGCTTGGTTGGAGATGCCCCTTCATGATCCGATTCTAATAATCAAAGCGTTAGCAACGATGCGATCTATATGCCTGAAATTCTTTTCAGTCCTCACCTTCTCCTTTACGTCGGTTTGTCCGCTCCTTCTGGCGAGTCCGAGCTTCAGGAGCCTCGGACTCGATCTCATCGACATCCTTAGTTATCGGGACAGAGGGCTCTTTGTCACGCTGGCCTCGAGAGGCAGCTCTCTGCCTCCGAGTTCCATTGATACTAGCTTTTGATTTGCTTTCGTCATCGGAAGGTGGTTGGGATGGTGGTAGACTCTGCTTCGATACGGCTGTGGGGGATGGTGAAGTGGTTCGTGGGCGCTTAGAACCTTGCCTGTTTCTAGAAGCACCTTGTCAGCAACATGTCCTTGGACAGTTCAGATCTCATTGACAAAGCTTACGTTTCACTTTCACTTCGACTTCGTTTAGTCCGCCGGGAGGCTGTGTCATCAGGAATACTCTTTGTGTCTTCCTTGCTTTCCTCAATTGCTCGTCGAATGAGTTCTTCTTCGTCGTAAG
The DNA here is from genome assembly GCA_002153405.1 of Mycosphaerella populi pn0402. Taxonomy (NCBI): domain Eukaryota; kingdom Fungi; phylum Ascomycota; class Dothideomycetes; order Mycosphaerellales; family Mycosphaerellaceae; genus Mycosphaerella; species Mycosphaerella populi. Next base: position 13,257 of record KZ119154.1, read on the forward strand.
CCGCATCACGGCTGTTCATGGTTGATCGTCGCTTGGGATTCGAGGCACCTTCACTATTTCTCGATTTGCCATCTCTGGAGCGTCGAGAAATATCGTGAGAGGAAGCGCGGGACGACGGCGCTGGTGATGAGGGGGCGACGGGTGCGACGGGTAGGTAGGTAGAGGATCGCGAGCTTTGATATGGTCAGCATGATTAATTGCGTACATAGAGGCTTTAAAGTTGTCAAAAGCCCGGGAACAAAGAGGAGACATGTCAATATTGCAGGAATTTTGGGCTGATCGCGCTGTCTCAACGGCGGAGGCGAGTTGCCACGGGCCACAGTGAAGAGTCTGACTATCGAGGCAAAACAAACACAAACGATGAAGAGCACGATAAAACAAGAGAATGCACTGCCAAGAAAATCATTCTAAACTTACCCATTGACTTCATCCCGGATCCTGTGCAAATCCTTTCGGCACTCTTCGCAGAAATATTCGTCGGGGCTGTTCTCCTCGTCCATGATGCCAACACAACCGCCGTGCTGCCACACCTTGCACGAATCACATTGAATGAACATGCTTCCGATGTCATCGGGGATTGAATCAGACGAATCGGTGGGTGGGTGGACGGTCTCTGGCTTGATGATGCTCCGACCGAGAGCTTCGCGACGAGAGGTGGGCAGACCAGGATAGTCCTGCTGCCCACAGAGACACCGTGTGACTTCTTCCTCTTCGTCGTCATCAAGCTCATCCTCATCTTCCTCACGGGGAAGCTCCTCATCATCGCCGCGGGTGCGCTGGCGCTGGCGCGTCTGTGGGAGTTCCACCCTGGAGCCATTTTCCACTGTTTCTTCGATGGACTGTGAACGATGGCCAGAGGATCCTTGAGGAGAAGGATTTTTATGGTTTGATCGAGTGCTTCTTTCGCGAGTAGACGAGTTGGAGGAGTTGGAGGAGTTGGAGTGTTGAAGCAGGGCTGGGGAGGGCTGCGTTGTGCGAGCCCTGGAGGAGCGACGAGGCGACATGGTAGAAATGCGTCTCGAAGGGAGGAGGGGAGGGTCTGGATCAAATTCTCGTTTATAAGATCGATAGTAAAATCGTTTTCAGCAACCGAAGAGTGGGTGATCAGCCCTGAAGCGATTGGCAACCTGGCGGAAGGTTGCGAAGGAGCTCTTGCGCGCGATTGCTAGCTCCTGGTGGGGGGAAGGAGGAGGGAACAATTGGAAACTGGAGTTGTATCTGAAGCACGGCGTCATAAGGCTCACAGAAGAGCCCGATGACTACATAGTCTGACGAAGAGGAGCAAGATTGGCGGGGGTTGCAGAGAGAAAGAGAAGGAGGAAAAGCGCCGGAACGGGACTCCAAAACCACTTTCGCCCGTCCTTCCCCGCTCTCGACGCCTCTCGACGCGCGAGCCTTTTTACCGCCCCTTCCCGTGTCTTTCCTCCTTCCTGTGATTGCTTTTGTATTTGAAAGATTACAGACGCTTAGCTGCTGCATTGACATACATCTAGGACTTTTTCTTGGATCGTTATCAGTTGTTTGGCAGAGATTCCCGATCCCGTCGTTCGCCTTGCCTATGACTCCTCATTCCTGCGCCTCCCCATTTCGCTCTCACCGGACAAGGTCAGATAGGGCGAAGCTCCCTCATGACATAACCTCTTGCATTGTTGCCTTTTTGCAAACGAATTGTTCGAATTCCGACCTGCGACACCTAATCGGATCTCTCGAAGGATTCAACAACTTGGCGTGGGCGGAAACCGGCCAAGAGAGAAGAGTTTGCGCGAGGAGACGCGCATTGAGTCGAATGTGGCCTCCAATTCGTGTTATCTCCGATACTTGATGTTCTGCTGCATCACGAACTGGGGTACACTAGACGACCTGGACGAAATCTAGGCGCTGTGACTCTAGCCATTCGCTGTACTCCCTTCCCTTTCGATCAATCGCCTCTCCCTCAACAGAATTACCGCTTGACTAGAAAACATACCGAGATCCCATCCTCATACAAGTGTGTCCATATGTACCAGAGACTGTACCTGGGCTGTGGACGGAAGTGGAAGCTCTGGTGGGGGTTCTTCATGGTACGCAAGGCACCGACAAGGGCTACCTGCCTGGCGTCCATGCAGGTACAGCTCTGGCCACCTCAAATACGCTTTGGCTGGCCATTCTTACGAAGAACTCCTTTCGTAGCATTTCCAATTGCTAGCTGGACAAAATCGCTTCAGTGGTGAGTATGTTGGTCTCTAGATATGCTTGTAGAGTAACCCATGTAGCTACTTTAGGTATATGCTACAGACCTTGATATAATTCGTACAAAGCAGATTCTTGAACTTGGCTTGATAGACTGCCAGTTGCGAACGAGAAGTCCAAAGCTTCAAAGACCACGAGTATCTGCGTATGATGCGTAATGCGGTCTTCCCCCCACGCCTGGTTGGGTGCCCCATGCCTTCCTAAAGAGGTTAGCGCAGGGAGCGATCCGAATTCCCGTGACTCGCTGGTCTTTCGCTTCACATCACCCCTCCGCATCATCGTGTTGATTCTCCGGATATTGCATTCGTGGCTCGAACCCGGCTCCCCCTTGTGTGAGCCGGCAGACCTACTCATATCCCCATACCTGCATCCTGCTCGATATCTAACACGGGCTGATTAATACCTTTTGATTGTGGGTATGTCCTATATTCCTCCTCCGTGTGGAATACCGAGGCTCGAGTTAGATGTCTGACGTTCCGGGCTCCTTGAGTGGCCATCAGTGTGGAAGATACTTTATTTCATTTGAAAGTGACTGACTAATCTCTCTGAATTAGTTAATCGAAAGTCGTCATTACCTCCTCTCGAATCTCTTGAAACCGGTCTTCTGTACTGTTGGCTTATTCTTATTCTGTAACAAATTTGGCGGAGGGGGAATACAAGGCAAAGAGGAACAAAGGGCTGGCTTGTCTCATTCCACACGAATTTGTTGTGGTTGAGGTCTAGTATTGAGAGCCAGCATTATGACTGCTACTATGAGTATGTCTTGCTCATTTATAGGATCTCCAAACGTACCCACTTATGGGATCGTTATGGCTTCACCTGGATGAAGTGGAGAAAACCTGCCAGTTACTCAGTTACTGACGTGGTTCTGTAAACGTGTAGATGGGACGTTCAACTCGGCCCCTGACACACCCTCTCCCATCTACCCCGATCGTTTGATTCGTCCTCTGCCCAAACGAACCCTTCGCTCTCGCCTTTCCACCGACGCAGCCGATACTATTTTCTACCCTCCAACTCCTCCCGCATCGCAAATATTCTACGGCATCTCTGGAGACTCGGACGAAGCAGTCAACGACTCGAAAGTTTACGTCCAGCAGAGTATCGAAGCTGAGCGGCAAGAATTAACACCCGAAGCTGACTCTCACCATGGGTTTGGCCAAGCAGTAGAGCTAGACAGCGGGGACGATGAAAGCCCAGTAATGGTACGTCGGAGTACGGGATTTCGGAATTCGACATCACCGGTTCCTAGTGCGCATCAGGGTCCTGCTGGCAGCAAAGACGGGCCTCCCAAGACACCGGCTGGCCCTGACGGTTACGACGCGTTCGAAAACACAAACAACAAAAAGAAACGAAAAATACCAACACCTGGTAATCTGGGTGGCCATCACTCAGCATTGTCCCCAGAATTCGCAAATATGGGCCTCTGCAACTCAAGTGTTTCCCCCACGGCTGGAAGCGAAGGAACGGGTACAGGTACATATTATGGAAGCGGGAACCCGGCTTCTCCTCTAGCGAGTGGGATCTCTGGATCGGGTAGGGGTCGTCTGGGACGTGGTACTCCCCGTAGCAGTGCAAGTCGAAACCCTCTATCTGCAAATGCCCAGAATGCATGGATGAGTGCCCGCACTCCAACCCGGCGAGATGGCTTGACGTTATCTCCTGGACCGTCAGGTGAGTTCAAGTCACTCCAGTAATGAAGTTTCCTGAAAAGTGAAATTTGCTGATTATTTTCTAGGCGATGCTTCGGATCAGGGAATCATCTCCACTGCTATTGCAAACGCCGCTACCCTCTCTTCTCCTACCCATGGGCTCAGCAACGTGAGCTTATTAGACCAAGAGAACACAACCCCTACCAAAACACAGTTCACTTTCACATGCGAGTCAGATTCGTCCAAGGGCATGGCCATGCAACGAAACTACACTGTCCCTAATCGTTCTCCGACTTCACCGCTTGCTCCCACGTCAAATAATCCTCGTGGTTTCTCAGCCCAAGGCACGCAGACAAGCCCTAATATGAATCAACATGGCTTACCGGGCTCCCAGCCACCGGTGCAGGGAGACCAAGCGCCTGTGAGTCACAAGAAGAAACGATCGCCAGGAAGCATCTACGCCTTGGCTGCTCGCCAGCGTAAGATTCAGCAGGGATACACGAATATCCACCATCCACCAAATCTGGAGGATATTTGGATCTGCGAGTTTTGCGAATACGAAAATATCTTTGGCCATCCTCCGGAGGCTTTGATTCGGCAGTACGAGATCAAAGATCGGAAAGAACGCAAGCGGCTAGCAGAGAAGAAGCGGCTCTTGGAAAAAGCCAAGATGAAGGGTCGCAAGACCAAGAAAGCACCAAAGAACGCGTCCAAGGGTGCATCGCAAGGAGGCTATCAGCAGAACTACGATCGCGCCTCTGTCGACCATTCTTCAGCGACCGGCTCCGGGCTCCACGACGACGACTATCACGAGTATGACGAGGAGCCCGAGACTCCAGTCTCTAAACCTGCGTCCCCTACCGAACTAAAGCCGCCTCTCCCGCCCGCGGGTAATCCTAAAGCGGCCTTTGGGCCTAGTATGAAGGGCCCTGCAGATGCCGGGGCAAGTCGGCCGGCCTGACAACCACATCCATAGGGCATACTGTGGGGCGTTGATTATGTTCTTGCATTCTAGTTGTTGGTTCGTTCATAGGATGGTGTTTCGGTCATTGCTTCATGGCCTCAATGGTCTGAATTTGCGGTCACGACTGCATCACGGAAATTTCCCCCTCAAGCATTTCACGGATGGCGAGCATTGGGATCGAGCGGGTTCTCTTTGAGTTTCTGTAATTTTAATGGCAGCAAGCCAAGTAGGGCAATGTGCATACCTGACCTCGTTAGCGTGTTCTTATGTAGACCCGCATCTCGCCTGGGTTGTGGACTAGACTTGTGCACACAGTTTGTATGTGAATCGAGTAGCCTCGATTTTCAAGCCCTAAAGAGATGCGGGGTGAGCCCTTGAGCTTCGCTATTCTTAGGATCGTCGCTACCCAATCAAACCTCCGACTAGTCTCCCGTCCCTGAGCCTAGCCAAGAACTACAGGGAGGAATAAATGATTGGCTCTGAGTTCACGATGATTGGCACGCTGAAACCGCAATCCTTTACAAAGTTTGGCGCGCGCGAGCCGTAGCCGCTGACCCCCACAGGAGCTCTCCTAGCGCTGACCCGTGCTTGGCTCGCCAATTTTGGCACTTTGAGTCTATTTATGTACTGCAGAACCGACAACCTGTTTCATATACCTCTGCCAGCTCATACTCACTGGTAGCTGGCCACCAGTGGGTGTGGTGGAGACTGGGTAGAGCCGCCAGCCCTCGCACCGGCGACAGCGAACATGGGATCCAGGGTTTCATGTTAGCCCAGAACAGCCCAAAGCAGAAACAGAGCTTATTGTATTTTGGTAGTTGGGCTTAAAAAGAATGAGCAATAGGGGTTTTCACGTCTATAAAACATCCTTATTCCCCGTGCTAATTCTTGAAACCAGCCACGACTTTCTTTTGTCTCCGCCAGAATCACTCTGTTTCATTTATTTCCTATACTTCTCATTCACGTTTTTCTTTCAAGCCATACAGTCTATTTATCTATATTATTTGAAGTCGTCCTGGCTGATGACTCAACTAGACTTATAAAGCTTTATCATTAACTCTTCGGCTTTTACGATTCTGGTTCCAGGCTGCCAACTCCGCATTGTCTGCAGCCTTTTCATATCTGCATTTACTACAAGTTCTTGCATATTTAAACTCCAGAAAAACCCCCTACGTTTTGCTGAGGACCTTTTGCGCTGTGCGCCTATTCCTTCGCTCTTCGGCATCGACGAACCACCACTCTCTTGAGAAAGTCGGATTCGATATCCACCGTCAAATCATTTAAACATACAAAAAGAACCACTCAACCATTCCATTCATTCCATTCATTCACAACCACTATCAAAGATGTTCGCCGCAATCAAGATCGTCAAATTCGGCGTCAAGAAAGTCTCCGAACGAAACGCCCGCAACCAAGCTCCCCAACAATCAAACTACCAATACCCCCAACAACCCTACCCGATGCAAGAATACCCCCCCGGCTTCGTGCCAGGCACAGACAACTCTTTCGAAAGCCCACCCCCAAAGCGCAGCAACAAAATGGGCATGCTGATCACCTTCATCCGCTTCGTCCAGTTCGTCCTCGGCGTTACGGTCATCGGCCTCTATGGCAAAGACGTCCGCGCAGACCACGAAGACAAACACACCTGGCACGCGAAATGGGTCTTCGCCCTCATCACCAGTTTCTTTGCTACAGTTACTGCGGCCGCGCATCTTATCCTGCCGTTCTGCATGTCCCGCACCAGCACCTCGGCGAGCGCGAAGTTCAAGCTGCCCCAGTTTGTCTGGGAGTTTGTCTTGTGTTTGCTGTGGTTAACCCTGTTTGGCATCTTTGGGAAGGTGTATATTGGTGTTTATCCGGATTCGGACTCGGAGAAGAATAAGCGTGGTGATGACTCTAAGACTTCGTCGACATCGAGTCTGGGGGATGCGGATAAGATTAAGAGGATGAGGCATGCGGTTTGGTTTGATCTTACCAATCTGGTTCTGTGGGTTTTGACTACTTCATGGGTGCTGATGAGCTTCTTGAAGAGTCGGAGGGCCAATGCTTTGCCTCAGTTTGAGAAGGCTTAGGCTTTGAAATGAGACCTCGGGAGTAGGGGTTGTTGGTTGTTGTAGTAGTTGTTGAGGCTGTTTCTTGTATGGGTTTCATGTATTATCTTGCGGGGGGAGGGGGAGGGGAAGAAGTAGATTATGACTCGGACATGCTGGCGCTGGTCGCTAGGCTGTCTTAGATGCTGGTTTTTATCGAACCTTGGAAGCTGGTGATCATGGCGTTGGGTGATAGCGCTCTCGTGGATATTATATTTTTAGCGAGTCCACATTTTAAAAGAGGTCGCAATTTGATACGTTCTTTAACTTGATCATGATCATCCATACAAATGCCATAGTCTACGGATATCAACTTATATTGTAAGCCTCTGTTGAAGACCTACTTCGCACTGCTACCAAGCTACTTACCATACGCAGGAATGTGCATGGGAAGGTACTTTGAAGACCGAGCATCATTGTATGGCAATTTGCTTCCATGCAACCAAATAGCCTGTTGCGCTATAATGGTGTGTGTGTGTGTGAGTGCGTGTGTTTGGCTGAAAAGAGGACATATGAATTCCCCTCGCCCTAGGCCTTAATAGCGTATGCACGGTAATAATTGATGTCTTGCATTTATCAGCAATCCGAAAAGCCCTTTGCCAAATTTTGTGATTATCCTCTGAGGGGACTTGACTTCCATAGCTCATGGGTCTCTAAATAATCAAACAGTTGGCGATTAGAGTCCTCAACGAAGATATGATGACATTTGGATTTCCCAAAGAACTCAACAACCAGAGGATAATGGACGACACAAGCCTGCTGTCGACAAGTAGTTCAATTTGGAGAGGAGACATTGCCATGGTCGAAATGGCTTGTTGAGATAGGGAAGCGTGAGGCATAGTCTTTATGTTCTTCTTCTAAACGAAGAGGAATGCATTCCCTACTGCTATTGGAGTTCAAGCACCCAATAAACATGGATGAGAATGAAGAGTATGAAATGTTCTTCTCTGTTGAATATCATTGTAAAATTCGTAGGCAAAGCAACCCTGATATGACCCACAATATCAATCCTCAAGCAAACGAGCTGAGAGCCATCCTTGTGCCCATTTAAATCGATAGACCACCTACTCAGGCATCTTGCAATCAATCATCTCAACAGAAGCATCCTCATGACCAGCCCGCTCAACCTCCTGCACCTCTTCAATGAAACTAAAGGTGTCAACCTTATGCTCCTGCATAACCCGCATCCGACTCTGAGAACCCTTAAAAGGAAGGGAGTGACGCTCGCCCCCAAAATCATTTAAATCAATCTCCTCCAACGCCGCATCGAGCCCCGCAAACCGGAGATCCGAGTCCTGGCCCCCCCGCGCATTCTCATTGTTCACGTCCTCCACGGAGCGCAGGAAATCACCCCGGAACCCAGGCTCCACCAGCGTATTGGGCTCTTCGCGCTGTGGAAGGCTGGTGATATGCGGGTGCTCGTCGTGCACTACAGACCAGTTTGTACCGATGTGGTCGAGGGACTGGGTGGGGCCACACGTAGGGAATTCATCCGGGATAGGCTCGGTGAGGATTCTGATGAGGTTGTTCATCATGGAAGCTGGCATCGGGACGCGCTTCGCGCGCGGGAAGCCCGGGACATCTGTTCCTGCGTGGACTTCTGGGAGCGGAGCGGGGCGGTCCTTGGGGTCAGATAAACTGGGGTCCTGGGTCTCAGTGGGTGGGTTTGTGGAGTGCTGTGGGTTTATATCGGGACTAACCGTGTCTATTCCTGGGGAGAGGAGGGGGTCTTCCTTTGTGGACAATGAGACGACTGTCGGGGCGGCTGAGGGCTTGGGGACAGTTGGCCTGGATGATACGAGGGTTGGTTCTGCGGGGGCGAGAACGTTCTTTGGGGTTGATGGGATTGAGACGGAGAGTTTCACGGTTAGTGGGTCGATGTCGACATCTGTCAGGGAGGTTCCGAGGCTTGAGGGTTGGGGGAGTGGTTGTTGTGGAGGTGCAGTGTCGGCGTTTACGCCATCTTCCGCGTCAAAGAATGGGTCAAAGGAATCTGCGGGATTGAGGACCACCAGATGAGGCGATTTTGGGCCTTCGGATTGGTCTGGGTTGTCCTCTTGCTTGGTGGAGCCCTCCGAGTCCTCTTTATCGTATTGCTGTGGGGATTTGGAGGCCGATGGCTGGGAGGATTTACGGCGATTGAAGACTGGGCGACGACGACCCCCTTTCCCAGCAGCGCGAGGAGCGGTGAAATGAGCGCGTGGTTTTGGGGGCGCTGGGCGCCCAGTTGGGCTTTCTTTCTGTTGACGATCCATTGTGGCTGGCGGGGAATTTGATGGACCGAGTGTGACCATCTGCCCGTCGGGCTTTTCCAGGAGTAAACGTGCAGATTTGGGGTAAGTCTCGCTGGGGACTGTATTTGGTTTTTTGAGGATGGGGTGTAGAGTCTTGAGACTCTGATCGATGGGCTCAGAAGTGGGCTGGGCAAAAGGAATGCGTTGCGGAGAAGCCTGAGGTTTTTATTTTAGAAGGAGAGTTTGCGAGACCAAGAAGAGTGGACTGACTTTGGGGATCTCTATTGAGCCTGGGCGCAAAGGCTCCGCGGGCATATTAATTCGAGTAATCAGCCGATCTAGATCTTTGAAATGGATTTTATCCAGGAGACCATCACTGCTCCATATCCGCCAGAACAGATACTCCAGCCTCTGGTGCTTTTCATCTTTGCTCGCCTGGTGCGACGTAAAGAAGACTAGAGTTGAAGCTGTTAGTGCGTATGCAGTGGGCTTTCTTTGGTCAAGGCCTACCCTGCCATAGCTTGTTGACCGAATCTCTGCCCACCAGGTCTGTCCCCTGGAGCCTCCCCGGATGGGGGATTTGTGACATGGTCACCAAGCTGTGCGGGATCTTTTGCGTCATGGAGACTATTGGGTTGCTGAAATTTGGAAGCTCAAATCAACAGTTCCAAGTGGCCAGCCTGAACGCCCAAGGCTAACTTTCCACACGGTCTGCGCGAAAGCAACAAGGGCGAGACTTCTCCGATGCGAATCTGCAACTCTAAGCAGTCAACTATAGAAACTCAACCGAGCTGCGCAACAGCTATCTCCACAAATCGAAGGGGTTGCATGGTCGTGGACCGCAGAGAGGGGTATTTCCGAAGACTGGGGGAGCTGGAATGTTCAAGATCGACGATTCTGAAAAACAAACAGCGGCTGAGGTTTAAAAATCTTTCTCGGATATCTTCTCCAGGTGATGGGACGTTGATGGGATCGGGAGAGGGTGGAACCACGGTTGAGGGCCTGATAGCGGTGGAAGAATCCCGCCAAAGCTCTAAGAGAGGTGAATAATGACGGAACCGGGCATTGAAGAGGCTGCAGCTGCTCTTTATGTGCTGGGTACACCAGGAAAGGCCAGGATCTACGATAGGGGCGGGATTGGACTGGTTCGTTTTTGAATGCTGGAGTGGATAGCGAAGGCCCTTTCTGACTCTAGCTACGCCAATAATCATTTCAAAGGGCTAGCGCGGCTGTCATGACAAATAGTACCCCAACCTAAATCCCGGGGAACGCCTCTTCATCATCACATTCCGATTTGCCCCTTGCCTGGGTTGTTGCGGATGTAGCCCTACCTAGGTATCGGTGTTGGAATCCTTGTGGATGGTGTAAAGAAATCTGGGTTAACTAGTGTCTGGACAATGGCAAATTTCTCGGTGTAGACGGTGGCGGTCAAAGGAAGAACCCAAAGAAATGGGATGTGTTACATCAATCGACCATTATGGATACGATGTCTTCTGCCCCAGAGAGTCTCCCGCCAGAGGAATGCCCAGAGACCCGGGAACAGGAGAGAATTGAGCCCCTTGAAGTACCCGTGGACATATCTGAGGTTGGTTCCCCGCACTGGCCGCGGTGACCCACTGCGGATCTCGAAAATGCGGAGAGAAAAAGCTGTGGTTCGGGCAAAAAGTGCAGTTCAATGGAAAACGAACCAGAAGAAAAGCGGGTGAGACGGATAAATAAAAATGGTAAAATTAGATCAAAGCATGGATTGAACTGGCGCGCTGTTGACGCGATTTCAGTCCCAATCTGGTAATAATTCAGGGGATGAAAGTTGGAAATTACGGTATTTTGGATACGGTATTTGGTCACGTGGTAATTTACCAGAATGCCGAAGTACTTCACTCTTCAAAACGAATCCAACATCCAACTTCAACACCAAAATGCCCCAATCTCAACATCACGAGCAATCGGCTCCCACCACCACTTAAGTACGAGAGATGTATACTACTAATAATAAACATGATGCAAAAAAAGCCCTCAGATACGTCCACAGGTGGCGCTGCGCAGCTGTCTCCCGTCTACCTCTCCCCACAGTTAGGCCCTCGGCTTATGCTAACCACCCGCTTCTCGATCCCCCGCCGCGTTGGGACGTTGTTCCTGAAGTGGGGTCCTATGGAATAGCAGGTTGATGTGCTTGTGTCGCCGCAAGTTTTTGCGCCACGTTGCAGGGATGAGTCCGCTAGACCAACTCGTGAAGGGGGCAATGGTTCGATCAAAATTGCTCTTCATAATGTGCCCTTTCCCATTGGCTGCCCCAGGACTATATTCTCTGCAACGCTAGTTTTCTTTTGCCCCAATGGACTATATTGAAGTTTTCCACAAGCGTCCGCACCCTCGCGTCTTAACAAGATGCACCCGAGGGTTGATCTCTATATCATTCCATATTTGGCGAATACTAGATCTCGCCCTTTTATAATCAGCCTCAAGATCAACTCACAGCTAACAATCCAACTCCTATTTACACTAGGAGTTAATATTTGCCACCTGCTTGTATGCTCCCCAGCAGCGAGAACATACAAGCCCAAGCTTCCCAGGCACATACCTACAAGCAATCATATTCTGCAACCCAGATTGCTGTAGAATAGTACATTCGGATGAATGGTGCTGAGACTTGCACCATGACTGCATAGATAACATGCCAAATAAGACTAACTACTTGTCATCGAAAAGATAAAGTTTCTTACTACCAAGTCAAGATTGAATACTTTTTCCCTCGGAAGACAGCGTTCCATCGCAAGATCACCAGAAAGGAATCTGAATGCACTCCTGTGCTAAGTACAAGTGTATCCACCATCCACACGGAGTTCAGCGCCAGTGATATACTTGGATGCATCACTAAGCAGGAAAGTCACTGCGCCCATCAAGTCCTCAGGCGCTCCCATCTTGCCAACAGGAATCAGCGATACCCATTTCTCATGAAGCTGGGGATTCTCATCCAGAATCTTTCGTGTACTTTACAGAAATTCATTAGCTCAAAACCGTCCAAAACCCCAGAGAACATCTTGTGTCACGTACAGAGCAGTCAGCATATATCCCGGACTGATAGCATTAACCCGAATACCTTGCCCAGCCCACTCAACAGCCAGAGAAGCTGCCAAGTGCCGAACAGCCGCTTTGGATGCGTTGTACGGCGCTTGTGGCTGGGGCACGTTGACGATTGTACCGGACATCGAGGCGATCATCACAATGCTCCCGGGCGCCTTGCGCTCCATCAAGTGCTTGGCGACCCCCGTTGCGAATAGATAGCTGCCGTTCACGTTCACGCCCCAAAGCTTCTGCATGCGATCGTAGGGGTAGCTTATCGCGTCGAAGTTTTCAGTAAATCCGGCTGATGTCACGAGGTTGTCAATACGGCTGTGGTTGCTGAGGACTTCTGATATGGCGTTGTTAACTGAGTCTGGATCGGCAACGTCGGCGTAGTGGGCGGTGATATTTGGGATTCTGGTTCGAATGAGCGCTGTGCTGTTCTCCAAGCTCCAGCTCCAGCTCCAGCCCCGGGGATGGAAGTATACATACTCTTCTATTCCTGGATTCTCTTGACGAAACTGATCGACGAGCTTTTGCGCTGACTTCTTTGCTTCGCTTTCTGAAAATTGTTAATTTAGGAGCCAGACTTCAGATAATGAAAGCGATTGGGTTCGAAGGAGAGCCATTCTCTGTACTTACCGTTGAAGTCAACAATGGCCAGATCAGACCCAGACGCCACCAGAGCTTGAGCCATAACAAGGCCTAGCCCTCGTGCACCACCAGTAATCAGTCCAACTTTATTCTCCAGGGAAAATTGGGCAAGGGTCCGTTTGAAGTGTACTCCTCCTCGTCCCTGAGGAACTGATTGTGCTGGCACTTCGCCGTCCGGTGGGTAGGATATTTTCACGTTCTCATCTGTTCGCGCAAATTGACCTTGTGAAATATTAGAGACCGAGTCGCAGTCATCTCTATTCTTTCTTGCGTGGACTCGCGTGGCTGAAATTAGACGCGTCGTGGTTGAGGTTAATGGGAATCGGGTGGTGTTGTGCAACCTGACAGCGCAACGAGCAGAGCGGAGCATGATATCAGATGAGTTCGATCTTACGATTGAACCTGTTGTCTTAGTATCTAAACTGGAGGGCTCTGGATCAAAGATTAGTGTGCTCACTGGTCCAATGATATGTCGGAGAGAGACGAAGCTGGCCGACAAGAGCGGGGGAGGGGAGGTGCATGGAGGTCTCAAAGTTCCTTTTGAGTAAGTGCTGTAACTTCTTATATTGCATGGATCTTGTTTTTTTTCTTGCTGATTGAGATGCGAGGTGGCGGCCAATGATGGGCGAACCTGTGTTGGACAAGTAGACGATTATCCAACTGGGGTGGAAGTATCGGCATGAATGGGAATCTAGTGAGCTTCTTGAGTTCAAATACAATTCCACATTTGGGAATAAGTCCTTTTTATAAGTCGAATATTGTGATCCATGAATTATATATTGCTTAGATTATAAGAAATTAGATAATACCAAATTTTACTGCTGTCTGTTCTTACCGAGATGTTGTTGAGATCTCGAATTATTCCATATGGAGACCTCAACTCCAGGCGATATTTAAACCTTTCATCCAGTTTTTGTCCTTCTTCCTTTAGCTCATATCTCCAAATGGCTTCATAGATCATAATCAATATTGCTTCTATTATCTTCTTTCCCGTTAGAGCCTCCGTTAGATGTTGCAGCTTACTTTCCTCCACTTAAAAGCTATGTGTCTATTGGCCGGAATCCGGAGGTTATGAAACTGAAAATTTGAATATAATGTAAAGATAATATGGTAAGAAGAACCTATCTGCGTTATAAGAGGAGCGACTGGTGGTCTGGAGGGGTGGAGGTCTCCTTGCGAGTGCCTCGATAGAAGGTAGAACTACGAGAAATTTGCCTAACTTCTCACACGAATGAATGCTAACTTTTCATTAATTCAGTGACGCCTGCTAATAATGCCAACATACTAGTATATCTAGTGAGGATCACAGATCGAATTACCTGCATGCAAAGGAAGCATGGCGTAGCCCTATTCGTGGAAGGCCATCTATGTGAGTTATGTCTCGGTCTCTTCGAACTCCACCAAAGGAGTCCCACTCTTGCATTGATCCTGGGGGGAGAATTAGCGCTTCCATTGATTACTTGAAAAGTTTATCCGATACGAATTTGGACAGGATTTGGGGATCGCCAAAGTAGCTTGGGTGATGGGTTGACTTACTCCTTGTTGGTGTACAACTCGCGCAATCTTACCCTGCTGCGGACTGCGTATCACTGTCTCCATCTTCATACTCTCAATCACTACCAGGGGCTGATCTTTCTCAACAACATCTCCCGCTTGCACCTCTACACGGAGTATCTTGCAGGGCATTGGTGCCAACACGCTGTTCGCAACATCCTTCATTCCCAGCGCCTTCTCCATCCACTTTGCTCGTGGAACAGTCAAACGATACTGAAGACCACGTTGGAATGTGATAATCGTATCTTCATCCTGAATAACAGTTGTATCTAGTCGAGTGTGGGGGAAGAAGGAGGTAACGATTTGCGATGCAGGGTCTAAGCGGCTCTCGACCTGCTCGAAGACTCGGCTATTGACCTCAACGTTGAATATGTGATCAGCAGTCTGCTGGATGCGCACGTTCAGAGGAGGCCCTTCCTTTCCGGGTCCTGCGGATTCTGTAAATGATAGTTGCCGCTGCTGGTAGCTCGGAGCAAACCCAATTGTTGTCCCGGCAAGACCACTCGATGGCTTTGTTGCCGAGAGCATGTCCCGGTGCAAGCATGCCAAAGCTACTTGGGCAAGGACCTCGTCTTCGATTTTTTTCTCCTCGAATAGCTCCTCACGATGCTTCTCGATGTAGCCAGTTTCAACAGCACCTGCAATGAAATCTGGGCTGCGACAGATTGTCTTAAGAAACTCAATATTAGTCACTGGCCCAGCGACCTCGTACTCTTCAAGTGCCGTTCCGAGTTTACGGATCGCTTCTTCCCGGGTCTCGCCGCGAACGATCAATTTGGAAATCATTGGGTCATAATGTGCAGATACCTCGTCTCCCTCGACGAAACCAGCATCGATCCGAATGTCATCTGTCGTAACGGGTGTCCTGACGTGGAGTAATCGTCCAGAATCTGGAATAAATCCTTGGCTGGGGTTTTCAGCGTAGATGCGGGCTTCAATGGCATGCCCTCTCTTGGCAATTTCCTCTTCCACTTGCTCTTGTGTGAGAGGG
This sequence comes from Mycosphaerella populi pn0402, assembly GCA_002153405.1. Taxonomy (NCBI): domain Eukaryota; kingdom Fungi; phylum Ascomycota; class Dothideomycetes; order Mycosphaerellales; family Mycosphaerellaceae; genus Mycosphaerella; species Mycosphaerella populi. The sequence continues at coordinate 28,685 of KZ119154.1, forward strand.
AGAGGCGCTCCTTCAGCCACCATAATCTGCCAATGCACTAGATCTTGACCGGTAACCATCTCGGTCACAGGGTGTTCGACTTGAAGCCGGGTGTTCATTTCCATGAAGTAGAACTCTCCAGAATCATTGTCAAAAATAAACTCAACTGTTCCAGCGCCCTCATACCCAACAGCCAAAGCAGCCGATCTCGCCTTGGCCCACAGATCTTTTTGGGTAGCCTCCGGTAAGTGAGGTGCAGGTGACTCCTCAAGAACCTTCTGGTGTCTTCGTTGAATACTGCAGTCTCTTTCACCCAGGGCCACACTGTTGCCGTGCTTGTCCGCAAAGACCTGCACCTCAATATGCCGAGGTGTCGTGATATACTTCTCGACAAGAACCTGATCATCACCGAAGGAGTTCATCGACTCGGACTTTGCAGATTCTAGCTGAGCTTGGAACTCGGCTTTTGAACTAGCAATACGCATACCCTTCCCACCGCCACCTTTTATGGCTTTGATTAGGACAGGGTATTTTATTTTGTCGGCTTCCTCTTCGAGGAACTTCGGATCCTGGTTTTGTCCATGATATCCCGGTACGCATGGGACGCCCGCAGCAAGCATAATCTCCTTGGATCGGCTGTATATGGACCATATATCAGTCGAGCCGCGAGTCTATGGGGGCTGCCTGAACATACCTCTTATCACCCATGTCTTCAATGGCCTTCCATGGTGGGCCGATAAACACAAGTCCAGCCTCGGTGCATTTTCTAGCAAAAGCCGAGTTTTCACTCAGCTGTGAATTGTTAGCTATCGCAATCTGTACTCCCAGCGGACAAAAAACGGTTCCACTTGAGATTTGTGTAGATTGCACTCACAAATCCATAACCAGGGTGTATACCCCGACATCCTTCTCTCTTGGCTATTTCAATTATCCTATCTCCATCAAGATATGCCGATACTGATCCTAAATTATAGGAAAACGAGGAGCTTAAAGCATGTTGCGACCTGCTGTCTGGATCTGTGTAAAGTGTTGTAACGCGAATCCCACGCTCGGCAGCAGTTCGCCCGACACGTCTAGGAGCACCGATTAGCAGTGCACAATGTCGAGACAAATATTGTCAGATCAAACATACAAGGCAATTTCACCCCGATTAGCAATTAAGATTGAATCCAAAGACTTCTGAGAAGCCGGAGCTGAAACGGACGAAACCGCTCTGTTTGCTCTGCGGGCCGCGGCTGGCGCAAGGCGGGGAGTGATGCGGAGAAGGGTTGAGAGGGTCATGATGTCGGAGGTAGCAAGGTATAGCTACCAGACACAGATAGACAACTTAGTTCGATTGTCAGTGCAAATCCATTATCTAGGATAAGTTGGGGAAGGCAAAGAGCGGAAGGGATGCTTTTTTGGCTTGCCGTCACCAGGGCCTCAAAGCCGACGCAAAGCGAGATTGCGGGGAACCGAGATGCATGACATAATCATAGACTCACCGCCTCGCCGCCTCAGGCATGGTCGAACATCAGTCGCGCATATGGTTGGCTGCTTGCTTTGCACAAAGAAAGTGCTGCAAATTACCTCGACAAAGATGGTCTTTGAGGATAAAAATCAAGTTAGTATCCCCAGAGAATTTAGTGACAGCCGTTCTTAAAATCAGGTTGGGCGTTAATGCCAATCTGCCAGATCCGCCCAAGTTCTCCTCAACGATCTTTTTGATGGATAGCAGATAAAGCAAAATATGAATTCATTCGATGCTTCTCACATAGTACAAAAGTAAGTGGATTTTTTGCCTTGAAAGTAGGGAGAGTATAGTATATACTCAACTTCATTACAGTACAGTATCAATGTATCTTCGGAATTGCTTGAACAGTATACGCGCGTCAATCAACTTCTATCTAGAAACTCAAGGATAGACCACAGGTTGAGAACACCTATATTGTCACAAGAGCTCCTTCATCTTTATGCCAATTGATCCACCCTAAGTCATGATAAAACAGTCTATTCAGATACTCACGATCATGCCCAGAATAGACTTCCAAGGTTCTCTCGGGACCTTCAGAAGAACAAGGTTGACTCGAAAACCGAATCTGTTGCGAGCTTAGAAATCACTCATGATCTGTGATGTCTCCTCGTGTCGATCTATCAACTCAAAGGGACTAATTGAAACTAGCCGCCTTATCAGTTGGTTTATATCTTCCATCCAATATCCAGGACATTCGATTAGCCCCGGGATTATCTCTTCACCTTTTGTCGTTCCGAGATAGACTCCACCAAAGTCACTCTGATTGATCACCGTATTAGGCTATATAGATGTTTTATTGATATATTACTGCTAGCTTATTACTATCGGGGAATCTACTTCATGGTACCAGTGGTCCAGCGACAAGAGTTCTGCTAAATAGACCCTGGAATGGACTACGTTCATAGATGGTAGAATACATTTCCAATGCTTCAAAGATCACACATCAATACTAAATCACATCCATGGATTGACATTAGCAAACTTCACAAATATCATATCAGCTCCATTTGATAATCCCAGGAGTCAGCTGGATCAATTACGCTGGGTCTTTCACAGCCCCAGAACAGCCACCCCAAGACTATAAAAGTAGTAAGCTGCCTATAGTTAGTTGGCAACGCCTGCAGATTCCCGTCTGCATCCTGCCTAAATGGCATATCCTGTATCTTCTACCAACCCCCGAACTCGTATTCGCCATTTATTCTACTAATCGCCATGACCCGTAATTACTCATTGTTCCACTCGGGGGCTGATAGTATGCGGCGGGGGCGCCTAATGATTAAATTTGATTTGATGAACGGTACGACCATGATAAGTAATATTCCGAGATTTGTGAGCGTCTCGTCTTAATAGACCTCCCGAGGCACCCAAGAAGAGCGCTTGATTTTGGATAAATCAGGCATCTGAAGTTGACGTAGGCCCGATAAGAGAAGTGGAGCCGGCGCAGAAAAATGCCAAGGCTTACTTCAGCTCCTCTTTTCTGCAAATGATCAACCCGATCTCTTCGATCTCCTCGTCAGCTTTTATTTCTGCCTTCGCATATATACCCCTGGTGCCTCTTTTTGCACCACCGTGACGCTCGTTACTTTGTTTTTCGACTCTTCCCCTGTCGCCCAGCGCTTCATTACGCACCTTTGGCCCCCATTCTCCCCCTCGAAACCCTGTCTCAGCATGTCAGACGACGAGGAATACTATGAATGGGAAGATGATTTCCTTTTCGAAGATCCGGTGCCAGATCTCGTGGTAGGTGACTCGAAAACCAGTCAGCGTTGACTTATGAACGTCTCACTAATACGTTTTGTTGCCACGTACAGGATGAACTTGCCGCAACCTCTCACTACGAGGCCGCTCTGTACGACGACCCTGCGATTGACGCCGAGGAGTACTTCAGCGACTGGGAATATTACTCAGATGATTATTACGACGAAGATTCAACTGTTCAGCAAAGCACCCTTCGTGCAAAGTCGGAGCCGGCTCGTGGCCACCCAGGTACTCGCGCCCCAAACAGAGTACCCAAACAAAAATCACCGATCAAAATCGACATTGCGACCTTCCAAGGTGTTATATGGAGAACAGCAGCATTGGAGAAAGACCAGGATGTAGCCGTGCAGATCTACCAACCTGGCGACGGAGAGAAGGTCGCCCTGCTGGAGAATTGGCGAGAGATCTTTAAGTCCACACAGCCTTCATTGAACAAATCACGGCTGAGAGAACGGAAAGCACGGGGCTTACGAGAATTGCACTCGTCAGAGGTAGATGTATTTGATGCTGATGACGAGGTGCAGGAGGATGGTCGGCACGACAGCTCGGACGAGATGTCGGACATCCTGTCAACGGATCAAGTGGAAAGTGCGGGCGCAGAAAACGATTCAAATACGACGCCAGAGCCGAGTCAATCACCAAATGGTGTTAACACGGCGAAGAGAGCGTCGTCTCCGGCAAAGAGAGGACGGAAACGAAAGGCAGATGTCACATCTCCTGATCCGAAGAAAAGTAATTCCAATTCAGCTGGAAACTCGATGCGGAGCCGGTCGAAAAGGGTTGCGCTTGAATCTGGGCCGGAGGATAGTGGGAGATCGGGTGCTTCATCTGGCCCTGTGCGTCGATCCACTCGGCAAAGTAAGTAGGGGTTGAAGGTCTACGATTTTTTTTATATATGAAATGTCTTATGTCTGCATGTTTATGAACGGCACAAAGAAGGAATGCATATCATACTTAAGGGGCGTCCATCGCAGATATCCATGGATCAAGTAACGTACAGTCTGTGTGCTGTAAAAGCTCATCAATCCATAGTAGTACAACTAGGTTTTCAGTACAGAGTAACCCCGAATCCCTCGATAAAGTGACTACGATGTCTATCTTCTGAACTGGTCAGTATACTGCACTTATTTTGGTCGTTATGAGAGGTAATACACAATTCATTAAGTTCAAATACAGATCCAAGGCAGCATATTCGCTCGGAGAGCCAACCCTATGCATATTCCTTATTGAATGCGCGACCAATGACCATGCGCCGGATTTCACTAGTTCCGGCCCCAATCTCATACAACTTTGCATCTCGAAGCAACCGCCCGGCCGAAATCTCATTGATGTACCCATTTCCACCCATCAATTGGATAGCGTCCAAAGCGCATTCCGTAGCTCTTTCAGCAGCATATAGAATGGCCCCGGCGCAGTCTTGCGTGCGAATCACCAATTGGCCAGGAGCCACAGCTCCATTATCAACTTCTCGTGCCGTGGCGTAGGTATACGCCCGTGAAGCTGCGAGTTTAGTGTGCATATCGGCCAGCTTACCCTGGATAAGCTGGTTGTGAGCAATAGGAATTCCAAACTGCTTGCGGGTGTGGGTGTAAGGAAGGACCAAATCAAGAGCAGATTGCATGATTCTAGTAATTATCAGTGTGAGCTTCTTGACGATTCGGAATGTGGGACGTACCCAAGCGGTCCTGCGCTCAGAACAAGTCTTTCTAGGTCAAGACCCTCCATCAGTACCTTGACTCCCCTGTTGACTTCGCCCAAGAGATTCTCCCGAGGAACGAAAACATTGTGAAAGATAAGTTCGCCGGTGTTCGAGCCACGCATTCCTAGTTTGTCCAGCTTTTGAGCACATGAGAATCCCTCAAACTGCTTCTCGACAACGAACGCTGTGATTCCCTTTGAGGCCTTCTCTGGCTCGGTCTTGGCATAAACGACAATGAAGTCTGCATCTGGACCCTGGGTGAAAAAGAAAGGTTAGCAACATTTCAGAGATACACAATATGGGGATACCCCTACATTCGTGATCCACATCTTCGTTCCGTTCAGAATCCAGCCTCCATCAACCTCCTTCGCAGTAGTCCTCATGCTCACAACATCCGAACCCGCGGAGTGTTCCGACATTGCCAAAGCACCAATCTTTTCGCCAGATAACAGACCCGGCAAGTACTTTTCCTTTTGCTTTGCGGAGCCATTGAGGGAGAGTTGGTTGACGCACAGCTGCGAATGGGCTGCGTATGATAGACCAATACTGCCTATAGAACAGGTTCAGTCAGCTAAATCATTCCATTAATCCTGGCAGGGGCTCTGGTATCATATTACCCGAAGCGCGGCTAATCTCCTCCATCACTACGCAGTGCGCTTGGTAGCCCATTCCTAGGCCGCCGTAAGCTTCGTCTGCCGTGATTCCGAGGAACCTATAAATCCATAGACGTCAGCAAGTATTCCAGTGGGCTTTTATCAACTGTTTCTTACCCAGCATCACCGAGCTTCTTCCACATTTCTGCAGGGAAGTTATTCTGTTCATCTGTCCGCGCCGCAACTTCGGCTGAAATCTCTCGCCCTTTGGATGGGTGAGCACAAAGTCACAAGAGAATTAGTTTGCGGGCAACTCCGTACTTGTAAAATCCTGGACTCTTTCTCGCAGTTCTAAAAGGTCGTCTTCAGTTGGGGGCGTGAAGCCATTCGGGTGCTTCGTCGAGATGCTGCGGGCAAAAGTAGGAGCCAGTGCGGGGTTGGGATTCCGCCGCAACGATCGCACGGAGGCGCGCAGTAGTAAGGGGACTGTCCGAGAAGCCATTGGGAGCTATCAACACAATGATATGATAATGTGGAAGGTCAAGCAGCGAGTAGTCTGAGAAAGCACGTCTGAATTTAAGAGCAGAGGCGGAGAGGCGGCAGGCCTCGGCGCTTACTATCCCGCCCTTAGACGGTGTACACAACAGCTCTACAGTGGCCGTTAATTGTCTAAAAGTACGCAATTGGAAAATACGCAGAGCCCCGATAGGATCAAACTGCTACTCTATATTGATCTCTTTCATTTTGTTAGAATAAATCACAATAAATCCCAATCGTCTACCTGATCGACGTGATCTCCAGTGCAATTCTTGCTGCATCAAAAGCGGTGATGCCGCAGCTCGGCTATCAGCGGCAACCACCGCAACTCCGCATTCACGATCTGGGGAAAGAAACCTTGACCTTCTACGCTGCAACATTTCTCAAATACAGCATTCGGGCCATATAATGCCCCTTAGAACTTGCTCTTAGCTTTCGAGTGAGGGCCGACATATCTTGCTACAATAATCTTTGGCATTCCTTCTCTTCCCCCGCAATGCGCGCTCCATCCCCACTCGTGCTTCGCAGCCTGGGCAGCACACGAGCAAGTCCACGCAATAGACTCGCATGCTTCGCAAGTCCCAAATATACAATCCAGGCCACAAGAGCAGTCGCAAACTACACACATCCTCATCATGCCTCAGCCCTCTCCATCCTCCCAACAACGGTCGACACCTCCTCTGCCGAGTACCGTGAAAACAGCCAACAAATGCAAGAACTCCTCGACCGCATGAGCAGCCTCCACAGCACAATCGCTCAAGGCGGGCCCCAAAAAGCCCGCGAGAAGCACGTCGCCCGCGGCAAGATGCTTCCACGGGACCGCATCTCCGCCCTCATAGACCCGGGCACCTCTTTCCTTGAACTGTCCCCCCTCGCCGGCCACGGCGTCTACGAGGGCGAAGACGTCCCCGCTGGCGGCATAATCACCGGCATTGGCGCCGTCTCTGGCGTAAACTGCATGATAGTAGCCAACGATTCGACTGTCAAGGGTGGCACATACTACCCCATCACTGTGAAAAAGCACCTCCGTGCCCAGGCCATCGCCCAGGAAAACAGACTCCCCTGCATCTACCTCGTCGACTCCGGCGGCGCGAATCTGCCCCACCAGGCTGATGTCTTTCCTGACCGCGACCACTTCGGCCGCATCTTCTTCAACCAGGCCCGCATGAGCTCCCTTGGCATCCCGCAGCTCTCCGTCGTAATGGGCCCGTGTACCGCTGGTGGCGCCTACGTTCCTGCTATGAGCGACGAGACTATTATCGTCGAGAACCAGGGTACTATTTTCCTGGCTGGCCCGCCGCTTGTCAAGGCGGCTACTGGAGAGGTTGTTTCGGCGGAGGATCTTGGCGGTGGGCAGCTTCATTCTTCTATCTCAGGTGTTACGGATTACCTTGCTGTGGATGATGCGCATGCCCTGGTACTCGCGAGGCGGTCCGTAGCAAACTTGAATTACCCCTCGAGCGAGCAGCCGCTGGATATCGCGGAGGCGGTTAAAGAGCCGCTGTATGATCCCGTCGAGCTGAACGGGATTGTGGGGACGAATCTGCGGCGCCAGATCCCGGCGCATGAGGTGATTGCGCGGATTGTGGATGGGAGTGAGTTTGCGGAGTTTAAGCGCGATTACGGCACTACGCTTGTGACGGGGTTTGCGAAGATCCACGGGCATAGGGTTGGGATTGTTGCTAATAATGGGATTTTGTTCTCCGAGTCTTCGCTTAAGGGGGCTCATTTTATTGAGTTGTGTGCACAGCGGCGTATTCCTTTGGTGTTTTTGCAGAATATCTCGGGTTTCATGGTTGGTGCTGATGCGGAGAAGGGGGGCATTGCGAAGAATGGCGCAAAGCTCGTAACTGCGGTTGCTTGTGCGGATGTTCCTAAGTTTACGGTTGTGTTTGGGTCTAGCGCTGGTGCTGGAAATTATGGCATGTGGTAAGTTTATATCTGTATCCCAAGAGGCTATACCTCGGTGTTTGGACATTCTATTTACTGACGGTATCCAGTGGTCGTGCTTATTCTCCACGGTTAATGTTTATGTGGCCCAATTCAAAGATCGGAGTCATGGGCTCTGAGCAATTGTCCTCGGTCATGGAGGCCGTTGGAAAGACTGCTGACCCTGCATTGAAGGCTCGTATTGATCGTGAATCAGAAGCTATCTTCTCTTCCGCTCGGTTATGGGACGATGGTGTCATTCCGCCAGCTCAGACGAGGAAGATGCTTGGACTGGGGCTGGCAGCCGCCGTTGGCGGGAAAGCTGAGCCAGATGTCCAGACTAGGTTTGGTGTCTTCCGTATGTAGAGCAGGGCGCACGGGAAAGGTGGCATTATATACGGTGTCATAGAAACGAGATCGATATGAAGTGTTCAATTCAAGTTTTATTTTTCTGATGGTTCATCAGTACAGATAGAAAGACTCTTTAGAATGCATTCCATGGCGGAGCATCCAAATATCAAAGCTTTTTATTCCAATCCAGCTTTTTTGAGATCATCGGGGATCAACATTCCATAAAAATCCTTAATAAAGAAGAATGATAGAGACAAGCAACATCTCGTATCAGAAGCCAAGAAAAAAAAATGGTATAGTATATGACAAAAGGGAAGTAGCGGTGACGCATGGTTCTATCAGAGGCGCATATGCATGAAAAGCGTAAAAAAAAGACATCGTGAGACACGTAAGTAGACGCGGGAAAAGTAGTGTTGGGCGAGAAGCTTTGATCAACCCAAACGCCCAAGATGACCAAAGTAGATGAGACAGGTGGTGCAAATGATTCTAATATGCAGAACTGCCATCTAAAGAATGACGCAAACCGGCTTGCGACGTTGCGACCTGCCAGTGTTTCGACGATCATAGCGGGCCCCACCGCTTCCTTCGCGTCGGCGAGCAGAATCGCCATGAGAGCCTGATGCCTGGAGGTCTTTGCGGATAATCTGGCGGCATAGGTCAATAAAGACCTCGTTGACGTTTGCGCGCCGACGGGCCGAGGTTTCGTAGTAAGGAGCGTTGCCCCAACTCTGAGACAGGCCGAAGGCGCGGGCTCGGGGTACGGCTCGGTCTTCTTCGAGATCAGATTTATTACCGACGATTACCAATGGTACTTTCTCGTCATCTTTGATTCGAATAATTTGCTCCCGTAGTTCAGAGAGTTCGTTCAATGATGAATTGCTGGTGATGGAGAAAACGAGTAGAAAGCCCTGGCCTTGTTTCATGTAAAGCTCTCTGTGGAGGGACAGATATTAGTTTAGCTGATATATCACATGGGTAGTATAGTTTGAAATGATGGATTTACCTCATGGCCGCTAAAATCATGTTAGCAATAGGTCAGGTGGGAAGTAGACGACAAAGACTGAACTCACTAAATTGCTCTGTTCCTGCTGTATCGAGACTATGTTCCCGGATTCCAAGTCAGTTTGGCTCGCAAATGATCATTTTATCGCGCGTGACAGAAGGACCTACATCTCTAGAATGCATTGTCGACCCTGGAATTGATATGTCAAAAACGGTAATCGCTTGCGGGGTCAGCAGGACAACTCACATCTACCTCAATTTGCTTCCGATATGAATCCTCAATTGTTGGGTCGTAGCTCTCAATCCAAACATTTTGCACGAATTGCGCTGCGGCAGAATATTAGCTTCCATCTCGTGTAGTTCTCGCGCTTGCAGCGCTCGTCTGCAGTGCAATGGTAATATGTACCCGTCAAGCAACTTTTCCCAACACCTCCGGCGCCCAAAACAACGATATGGTATTCCCTTCTAGAAGTTGAAAATAATTAGAAGCTGGTATTGACTGGCGCGGAAATAGGTGGGCGCAACTTACTGAGGTCTCATTGAGACGACTGCTTTTGCAATTGCGGTATGTCAAGCTGTAAAAGATCGAGGGAGAGAATGAAATGAGTAACGAATCCGCAATGGAGTTCGGCGGAATGGACGTCAATGGCACGGCTAGATCGGGTGCACGATAGCTTGTACTACACGGGAAGGATCGAGATCCTGGCGTTCCCTGGCGTTCCCTGGCTTTCCCTGGACGTCTAAAGCGAATGGGGGTTTGAATTATGATATCCGTCTGGTTTATGCGGAGGATCGGGGCGCTTTATCGTTCAATTGCAATATAGGAGTTGGGTGCCCTTAAGGCCCTTGGTGGAGTAGACAAGGGAGAGGCGCAGGAAGGATTCGGTTACATCAGTCGCCCGATAGATCGAAAGGCCGATGACGCACGGGTGGCTCAGTCGGAATTGGAGGTGTGTATACCCACAATGGAGAAAGGGTTGCGGTGGAGGTATTGAGGCTGAGATCGCAAGGGAGAGAGGGGGAGGGGGAAGTTGTGGAAAGCGGGCGTAGCGGGCCAGACCTCCTGGAGCGGGTCTTACGACTTTTAAGCACGATGCGAACCAAGAACACGACGTGTGCAAAAAAATTTTCAAGGGGGCTATGGAATCGGGGAGGAGACAATTTCTTAGCAAAGCCGGGTTTCGGCTGCGTGCTGCAGTGTCGACTCCAATCGGTTTCTTTTGTTACAGACCCCTGTTTCCTGGTGTTTTCCAATCACATCGGCCATAGCTGGCGGTGAGTCTGCTCCACATTGCGATTATGATACTGAAAATTTCATTTTCGTTTCTAGCTGCTTCTGACGACCATAAGGTTAAATGGTCGGTGAGACACCAATATCAGGCAGATCATGGGGAGGATCTCGATATCAATCTTTCGATGGGAAGAACCTGGGGTTGTGCTCCCGGGGCCCTGGTCCCACGTTTACCCGGTAGGCTGGAAACTGGCCCTCGAATGAAAGAAATGCATAATCTGCTGTCCCCGTCTCTTCCAGCAGTACATCGCTTGTTGTGTGGCCGATCACATGATAGCAATAGCCTCGAAAGTGTTCGGTGTTCGCGGTTCCACGTTGGAGCCCCACTGGAGGAGATGAAGTACATAATTACATGTGGAGGTGGTTTTGTACATCATTTGCTGCTCACCGTGTACCTGCGTGCCCTGAGGAACAAAGGCGGCCAAGGAGTGCATTACCCCATGGTGCCGATTTGTGCGCATATTCTTGTGGATTATTATTCAGCAGGACACAAGGCAAGACCTGCAATTGCGAACCCGGGGACGTATGTCAACGTGATGTAATTGTGTCCATCTATAGATCGTACTACAGTAGTAGCTCTATCTTGCAAGGCGATTGGTCTGATTGATAAGGTCAGTCTACAGTCCTGGCGCTCTTTGGTACAAAGACAAATACTAGTACAGAGTACAACCCCAGGTTGCTTTCTACACAATGAATTTCTGTTACATGTAGGTTGGTAGAGAAATCGCTCTGAGGCCCTTCTATGTATACCTATGATTTCCTATTGCGATGGTTGGAAATGAAAAATGCCTCGGGAGTGATTGGAGACTTCCTTTGATAACGCCGGATTCTCAAACCCATACTCCAAATCCAACAAAGGCCAGACTTGTGAAGCATGGCACCTGGCAGCCGGCAGCCATGCAGGTGAATGGAAAAAAAAAAAAAAGAGCTCCGTCATCTGAACAAACTCATGCGACTGCTGCACCGCCAAGTACGTCATGACGAATCACGTGCCGTGCACGGCCAACGGGAGCGGAAGCGCCAGCTCGAGTCCAGCCAACGCAATTTACGGTCTTCCACAATCCCCTCTCATCGTTCGATTACCCCATCTCTGAATACCACCACTTTCAAATAAACCACCATGGCCGCTTTCCAGGACCGTGCTCAGCACGCTGTTGCCCAGCTTGACAAAGAGGTACATCCATCTACTTTGTTCGGTGCCTTGGGGCCCACGGCCCCATTTTTAGCTGCAGAACCCTTGTTCTATCTCATTGTGCGATCTGTCTGCTCAATGGAGCACACGATTTTGGGCGTCGCCCGGCCTTGAGACCTTGAGCAGCCTGTCGCGATTTTGTTGCACCTTACTGACCTTCCCATAGCTTTCCAAGTACCCTATCCTCAACAACCTAGAGCGCCAGACCTCGGTCCCCAAGGTCTACGTTATCCTTGGCTTGGTTGGCATCTACTTCTTCTTGGTCTTCTTCAACATCGCTGGCGAGTTCCTTGTCAACCTCGCTGGTTTCCTCCTTCCCGGATATTACTCCCTGCAGGCCCTGTTCACCCAGGGCACTGCGGATGACACTCAGGTAAGACCTCTCGTCTTCCCCCCTGTCAATATATTGTAATCACGTTCAGCTGCTAACGTTTTGAACTCTATAGTGGCTTACTGTACGTTTCATATGACCCTCCCAACCGCGGTCCTGGCCTGCTGCTTCCAGCATCATATGCCGACCGGGAGTCACGGATCCACGTGATACCATTTTCGCAAGCGCTCGGCCTTATGACCTGACTAACCTTTCCAATAGTACTGGGTTGTCTTCGCTTCCCTGAACGTCCTCGAGAGCGCCATCAGTGCCGCTTACTGGTTCCGTATGTTAAACCCAATCCAAGTGACATGAAAGACCCCGGTTCTAACGACACAACAGCCTTCTACTATATCTTCAAGTTTGTTCTTGTCCTCTGGATGGCTCTTCCCCAGACCAAGTATGGCTCTCTTTCCTCTGAAACATATCCAAATCACAAGCTAATGCTCCTGACAGCGGTGCCCAAATCGTCTTCCACTCTTTCATGCAGCCTGTTCTTGGCCGCTTCTTCTCTAACACCGGCACCTCTGCCAACCTCCGTGCTCAGGCCGAGGCTGCTGCCAAGGACCAGTAGAGTTCTATGGATACCCGCGCAATAGATCGCGAAAGAGAGTCGCTCCGATAATGCCGCGCCCTGCAGCTGAGCTCTGCAGCTGCGGGTTGCTCGATTCTCCGTACCACGTCAGGGTATTGCTAATGAGATGAGCGCACTTCGGTCTGAGACCGTCGTTGCCATGAACGAATGAATTCGTAGGAGGAGGTAACTATAGACATGTGGAACGGGGGAGAGGGGGAGGTGAGCTCCCAGGACCGGAGAGATAGGCCTGGACTTTGGATTTACATAGCTGGAATGAAACTCATTTTGTCGCTATTACTTCTTATCATGCGTTATTTCGTGCTTTCATACCGCGCTGTTGTACTAAATAACCCTTTTTAAGTACTAATATGGCATATCTATTCCAACCTTAACTTGCTGACCTTCACATGGTCCGATTGAAAAGTGTATATATTCACTAACGCTAAATGATTCCCTACAAGCCGCCAGGAAGACCCAGAATGAAAGAAAGGAAAAAACAAACAATATTTCCCTACCCCAAACTCCACATACCTCATATTTCCAAGAGTCGCAATACCCAAGAAAGGGCATGAAAGCTTGGAAGGGGAACACTCGCCTATATAACGAGCTCAATACAACCCAATCCGATTCCCCCACCCATCCGTCTTAGGATTAACCACAATCCGATAAGGAAACGGATTCGAATCAGCCGTCGTAATAGGCGGAATATGGTCCTTATCCCGATTCACGACAGCAAGAATCTTCAATGCCGCCTTCTGGAGCATATTATTCATCGCCTTGCGCACCTTCGCCCGCTCTAGAATATATAACATTCCAGTTAGCATAGCACTCCCCCTACCATCCCAAACCATGCGCCAATCACACGAAGGCACTCCTCGGACTCCACTCACCAGACTCTGTCCGCGGCGTCGCAATCGTTACATCCAACGTCCATATCTCCCAGCATACCTCCTCATCACCCTTCCCCGCCAACCCGCCAAACCACATCCCCGATCGCCGCCGCTTCTTCTCGTAGAACTCGACGGCAATGCGCCCGCGCACGCCCCCGCCGCTGCCGACCTTGCCGTCGCCCGGCGACGAGAGGTGTTGGCGGATGAGGGCGCTCACGCGCGACTCGATTAGCGTCTCTAGGTCGGCGTCATTGATGGCAGGGAGGGTGAGGTCGAGGACGTCGAAGGTGACGGGTCGGATGGAGGGGAAGTATCGGTGGAAGAAGATGAGGTTTAGGACGCCTGGTGCGGGGGCCGGATTAGTTCAGTTCAGCGGCACGATTCTCGTTATGGATGGGTTGAGGCGGGGAGAATATAGGGCTCAGGAGGGCAGGAATGGATTGCTTGAGCATTCGTTTCGTAGAGTGTTACCTTTAAGCACATCGCGCACAGTGCTGGTGTCGGCGAAGATCTCCAGGAAGTNNNGGGTTTTGCGGGGCTCCATCCCCGCCCCGCGGTGGAACGAGTCCAGGGCGACCGGACGGTGTTATGGAGAGTTGGGGGGGTTGGCGGGAGGCCAGGGGAGCATGTACAGCGCGACTGCGAGGCTGTATTTCAGGTCATGGGAGTTGGGTGAGGATGGTGTTGAAGGGTGGGCTGGGGATCTAATGACGGTTATCGAGCTTATCATTGGTGCGGCGGCGGAGTGTCTGGTTGCGTCATGAGCTTCGCTTAGTGACGGGCCCGAGTATGGTACAGCTTACAAAGAGAGAAAGGAATTGTCTGCTTTCTATTTAAATATTTCGACAGAGATCGTAGGTTTGAGTCTAGGTCTGTCGTGGAATATATACACGAACATGTCTCTCTTCTACTCCTATAACGCATTATCGCGACTCGCGACATCAAGTCTAAACTTTAGGGTGACACAGAAGGATAGGGAATCGCACAGTAATCTATAAAAATGATCAAGTACCTGGAATTTCCTGATGTGTTGAGTCCACAGCAGGTTGTCAGGTCGTTAGATGGTTAAGGTGGTATTGCCGTATAGTTCGCGAGAACTTGACCCAACAGAGAATGTATACTTGCCGCTAGCAACAGCCCACTGCTGGGCTTTTACATCCCAGTAGCTAAGGTCACGTCGCCGTAGAGTGAAATTGACCTCAGCCGTCTCACCAGGAGCGACAGTCACCTTCTCGAACCCACGAAGGATACGAATCGGCTGCTGAGCCTCTTTAGGGAAGCTCACATACAACTGAGCAACTTCAGCACCTTCCAAAACGCCAGTATTCTTCACGGAAGTGGCGATTTGAACAGCATTCTCAAAAAGGCCCGTGGTACCGCCCAAACCAAGCTTCCCTGTTGGATACTTCGAGGCAAGGGCAGACTGGTTCGTGACCTGGGCGCTCACTTCACCATAGCTAAAGCTCGTATAGCTCAGACCAAATCCGAAGGGATAACGAGGCTCAATCCCCTTACGATCGAACCAGCGATAGTCGATATAAACACCCTCGGTGAATGGGCAGTTTGCGTTCTCACAAACGGAGGCAGGGTAATCGGATGCATTTTTGGCAATAGTGTGAATCAGTTTGCCGCTGGGATTGACATCTCCGTATAAGACGTCGGCGATGGCATTGCCAGACTCTTGACCTAATAGACCTGTGTATAGAACTGCAGTGACGTTTTCATGCTCGATCCAAGCATCAAGTACCCGGGGACCCGAGACGTTGACCACAACGATGGTATTATTGCAGTTGGAGGCTACTTCTTTGACCAGTGAATCTTGCACATCATTAGATAGCTCGCTGCGATCGGATCCTTCGCCAGACCACGAGTTTATAAAGGCAATGCAGACCTCTGAGTTTGACGCGTATTCGGAGACCGAGGGGGTTGCCCCGGTGCCCATACTTCCAATGCCGAGGTCCATACCACTGGAGGAAGTATCGGTATAGGCTAGATGGTTTCAATTAATTTATGGAAACTTGCGTTGGGGGCTTTTCTGTATGGCTCACTGTTATTCAGTATCCACCATATAATGGTATTGTCTTTGACAGCACGGTTAGTAAGTGAGTTGAAGGGAGTAATCAAATATGGCAACGAAGCTTGACCAGATCCACCTCCAGTAGCCAGATGACCTTGGAATATATCGGCGCCGGTACCAGCGATAGACCAGGCGTAGTTTGGACCTAGCGATTCAAATCAGTTTATTTTTTTTCCGTGCTCAAGTATATGAATCTTGAGTCTCACCGGCAACTGCAGGCCCAGCATGGGCACCATAGAGCGAAATAGAATGTGGCTTCTTGAGAGGTAGACCACCTCCATTCTTCTTGTCGTTCTTCAAGAGAGTGATGGAATCGCCACCGACTTTGCGAATAAGTGAGCTATGATTGCCTCGGACGTCTCGGAAAGCGCTGTAGTCATTTGAAACAGCAGGTAAGTCGGCAGTGTCGAGTCCGACAAAGTAGTAAGGTAGCACGGTTCGAACAGCCATATCATTGAGTCGATCTTTACTCAGAGTACCATTTGCAATTCCAGCCAGGAAAGTAGCCGAATTCCACTTTCCCTCAGAATACGGAGAGTAGTCGAGACCAGCATTCGCGGAGCCATAGCTGGTAAACTGGGCAGACTCATCAGGATATACGAATCCTGGGAATCCTAGTTGTGTCTTGAGCTTGCCACTCAGAAGCTCATTGTTCTCGCAGGAATGTGTTCCATTGACTCGCGGCATCGCGCACATCACCGCCATTGTACCGGCGTTGATTGCGTCTCCCCAGGGCCACATGTAAACTTCGTGGAGAGTCTTGTCATTAGTGTTTGAGGAGTAAACAGGCTTTGATGATGATGAAGGCCCCATTCCAGACATTCGGTTTGTCTCCTGCTCATACAGAAGGAAGTGACGGACACCAGCAATTACACCAGGGCCATTTTGGCCGCGGACACCCTCTGCAGCTGATACACCTGACAAATAGGGATCAGGAGAAAACGCTTCATTCTGTCGGCCACCTGTATGAGAGTTAAGATCTATTTAGGGAGGATTTGGCCTGGGCACTAAATGCTTACCTTCAGGAACGCGGCCCAGAGGACCAAGTAGTGCACTGTCAACAACATTGTGACCAGTAGCTCGGTATTCCTTGCCGACGGCTTGGAACTGTTCAGATATTAAACTCCGATCCCAGGTCTGAGTCAATGCATTGATCGTTGGGAATGCCGAAACAAAGTAGTAGAAATTCAGACCAGCGGCACCATCAGTGCTTTCATAAGCAGACCAGTTGCTTTTATTCCCTGTGAAGCTCGATGCATTCACAATATGGATCTTTTCTTCAGTACTGAGCTGTGCTACAAAAGCCTTTGCTTTCTCGTATGCTTCGCTCGCGATTCCAAGATCAACTGCGTCTCTCATTAGCAGCTATCAAAAGAGCAGATCGTCCATATACTCACGGTATCCATCGGCAAGGTATGCGGTAGTGCTAGAAGAAGAATTGGACTTTGCGCAGCTACCAATAGCAAAAATAGCTGCTGTAAAGAGCTTGATAGCTCCTACGGTCTTCATATTTTCGGATTGAGACGTACGCTAATGGGTCACCCAATCGAGGAGAGAAATGGGGCACTGAGGGCATTTAAGCATACGTAGAACGAGGCAGACCGGCCTATCTTCGGCCCATCTCCTTTTCTCATGTTGGCAATTCATCGATCGGCAATTCCTAGCTAGAGGTGTTACGATAGCACACTCGGCATTCATGATCCGGCCCACATGGTGTCGCTCGAAGATCCACTTTGTATATGTAGGGTTCATCACTTGCAATACTTTTATACCGACACGAGACGGAAGTACTCCAAGCTAATCTTGCATATCTGTGAACCTATCTAGTCTCATCGAATCTGGTGTTTCTATCATGCCTAGTTAGGGGTGATTTATCGCTTCCGCAGAGGGCGATTGCACAGCATTTTTTTAATTTGTCAAGGACACAAAGGTTTTAAACCGGCTTTAATAATACAGTTCCGTTTTAAAATCGACATAAGTCTTGTCGATCATCTAGTCTATTTGGTTGAAACGACAAAGAGTGGGTATGGCTGACGACTCCTTCCGACGGAGAGCTGTTCAAGATAGATCCACTCATTCGGGATTTCCGAGGCATGCGTATCAACGTATATGGCAAAGAGTTCACGGTTCCCTTGTCTTACTACTAGTGGAGATAGGAATGTATCTATCTGAGGATTCTGGGTTTAGCGTCTGGAACTTCCTTTCTCTCAATTGTTTTTCTACGAAGTAGCTTACGCTGAATCGGGATATTCTTGTATAGGAATACATTGCCTTGAGTCTTCCGGACGGATCTTGCGTATGGCTAACAAAGACAAAGCGTGCGTGGCTTTCAGGCCGCTTCTTGGTCTCCGGTGGGACGTTGTT
>KZ119158.1:0-13894 GCA_002153405.1 Mycosphaerella populi pn0402
ATTTTTTTTATTTTTTTATTTTTTTTTTTGAATATATTCGGCTTCAAAAAAATCAATTTCTTACCATAACAATGTCCAAGAGTGCTTTCAGACTTTCAATACATCTAGTATGTTAAGGACGTCCATATCTTCAATTGTAATACATTCTTGGTAAAGCCCAAAACTTCATAGTTTGATAGTAAGCTCGTCATCAACGCCGAAAAAGAGCTCCATGGGATCTTTATAGTTCACAAATCCACAGAAAGGCGGACTAATTCCATATCCTAAGAGACGTTGAGCTTTTGGGGTTAACTTCTTCGCTTTTTCTGGGGGAACCATGAAGTATTGATTCTCCACTTGTCGATACATTCCTTTGCAAAAAAATATCCCCACGGTCTCCCGGGCCGAGTCCCTGCATCCAGTTGTAAGAAAGTAGAGGAATGGTAACAATTTAACATTTACTCACAAGGTCCGGTTGGCGCCACCTGCATGGTACGTTCTTCCAAGAAAAAATAGAGAGTCGCCAGGCTCGAGCTCTGCAGGAATAGCCTCATGGTCATAGGGACAGCGACTTGCAGGCCATTTATGACTTCCCGGGATCACCACTGTTGCGCCATTCTCTTTCGTCGTCTTCACGATCGCGGTGACAGCGCCAAGCATCATCGGACGATCGCAGTCTTCTATGTGATAATCAATGTCATCGCGATGTAGTCCCTGCTGACGACTTCCGGGATTTACTTGGAAACCAACTGTGCTCGAGATCTGCGGATGGGAGACCGCAATTTGCTTTTCTTGACCAACCCAATGCTCAAAACGCGACGTAAGCATGTGATTTGATACATCTTGTAGAAGAGGGTGCAAGGCAAGATCAGTACATCTGTCTGAGATACCTAATAGGCCGATTGCCCTTTTAGTTGTTTTGGGGAAAAAGCCAGACGCATCACCTCCGTCGGCGTCGAAGTATGGTTTCAAATCTGATCTTATTTCAGCAGCATGTGCCTTAGATATGAGGTTTCTGACTATCACTCCGCCGTCACGCTCGAGAATAGAGACCAAGGTCGAAGCTGTGGTGGTCGTGTCGCTAGCGTCAACAATTGCCAAGCCTGATGATTGGACACAAGTCATGACTTTGGGACAAACAACACAAGTAGAGGCGAATAGTAAATAAATAAAATTTAGACAAATGGATTCAATTGATCTGTAAATTCACACGACCGTGGAAGATGCTTTAAAGTATAGTTTTGGGCATCACGGGATCACACATGAGGGGTAAATTTAAACTCTCACCGTGACGGGAATATTTAACTTCATAAGGAAGCTCATTAGAGAACTAAACCTAATTGAGAAACTGCTAGATCTTCTAGAGGGATTTGAGCTTGAAACACTCTACACTATCTCGCTAGTGGGAAGGAGAGTCAATATTGGACACTTGTTGACCTCGGCTCAAAAATATTAACACAACTCCATAATGCCGAACGGTGTACGGAGTAGACCTATTACCCATCAGAAAAAGGTTTCTGCAAACCTGGTCTCTGGATAAATCATAAAGCTCCGTAACTTTTTCAAGGAACACGATAGGATCTACACTCTCGAATACTTTTATTTCATGAGTATGCTTAGGTGAAACACATTTTTCATTTAAACTGTGGGAGAAATATCCATGGATGTTGAACAAATCCCCTCGGGCCAAGCTGCGGCAGCCTTGAAAACTAACTATCAGCAGGCTTCACTTGACGACTGGTTTCATTCAGTACTTAGTATCAATAGATATTTATTAAGCCCATCTTGATTATAGTTTCGTCCAAGGTCCAGTGTATGTGCAGCCAGAGAGATCGAAAGTAGTCAGATCAATAGTATGTGAGGGAGCAGTTCCGCCTAGATATTTGGTCAGCTTTACCTTTTCCTAGGCGAGAATTACGAAGTGAAGATTCACCCAGTGTTAGCGCGTATTAGACGTTGCAGCTGATAGCTTGGTCGATATCTTGGCTGATGGTACTGCCTTTCGTCTGCAATATATCAACAAGAATCATGAGCTTACTTCCTGAAAGCGACCCGTGGACAGAGGTTAGCTTTCTTCCTCAAATGATTTGAAGGAGGTTTTTGACATCTGCTTTTATCAATGTCCTAGAAGCGAAAATCACGCCAGATGGACCTATCTCTAAACGAGTCACAGTTGTCACGTGAAATTTGAAAGGTTCTGATTTTACAATGTGGTTTGATTTACATCGCGCTATTGAACACAGAGCCCAAAACTAGCAGGTCCAAATGCCCAGCCCCAGTGATCGTGTATCCATAAATTACCACCCGCGAGCTGAATTTATTGCCACACCCCATTATCTCAAACAATAATACCTTTTTCTGAATTAATAAGTATTATTCAATTGTTTTCCGCTACCTAGCGGCTTTGGCAGTTAATATCGGATATTAGATGAATCACGGAAGTGCCAAATAATGGATGAGATTCATCATCTACATTTAGATTACGCGAAGCCTTGCTATAATAAAAGTATATTGAATGGTTTTTATGGCTCTTTTATGTCTTGTGTCCAAATTTAAGATCGACTTGGAGAAAGGCAGCAGGGGCTACTCAGTATCCACTTGTAGGAAACGCCTCGGCATCGCATGCAACCCTCCATGCTGAGACTGATTATAGCATTGCGCAAATGATTCGAACCGGTGAAAAAAATAATAGAAGAAATGCATTACTATCGGCTCTCAGTATGCCATAGCTACATGTAAAGAATATTTGCAACCCAATCCAGAGTCAAATATTCCCGTGATAGAAAGAACGCCTTCGTATACAGTATGTAGGGAATACAGGGTTGAACTTGGTATGGCCATTCTTTACATCCAAATGATTTTCACATGTAGAGTCAGACTTATAAGACATTTTCCCTGGTGAAGGTTTATCAAGGGGATGCTTATGAAACAGTCAGCGGAAGGGCTCGGCATTAGCTATAACCTTCAATAAACATGTCCCACGAAAATTGATACAAATCTGGACGCTAAACGCCGGTTAATTCCACAATAATGCGACCAATATATATGTCACGACGTAATTACCTATCACAAGGCACGAGGAAGATAGTTGATTGATTCCACGTTGGGTTCGATTGGCATGTTCAAGGAAGTCTCATGACTCGTTCACAACCCGCGTCCAAAGTGCCCTTTGGAATATAGTGGTAAGCTTGGTCCACTGTCTTATATACTAACCATCTTGCCGATGTATATCTCCCAGTTCATGATGTTTAAAGACGTACCAACAAACTTGACATCATTTGGCCCCCGCCCTGTCGGTAATTGGTTATGCCTAATGTTGCCTAGTGCGAATTACCCCTCCTCCAGGACGTCGTCGTCTCATCGAGGATGTTGTGTTCCTCTCTTAGGAAATATTCATTAAGAAACACCATCGAAATGGCTGAGAATGCAGGCGATCAACCGGTCAAGCTTACAGTGACGCATCATCGCAGACCAGAACATACCCACGAAGCTTTCATCAACTGGATGAAAGAAAGTCATTTAAGAGCAGCCATCCCTGTCTTCAAGAAACATGGACTTATTAGCTACCATTTAGTGGGTCTTGTGTTTTCATCAATATCTTTACCTGAAGCTGATGCACAAGTAGTTTGTTACCCCACCGCCTCTTAACCATGCCCTAAAAGAGGAAATGACTTCGTTTCGACCCACTTGGGACTTTGCGGAGTACGACTGCGTTATTGAATACATTTTTCCTAGCCTTCAGACAATGCGAGACATCATGGCTGACCCCGAGTGGTCCGAATCTATCAAAGATCAGGATGATTGGGTTGATGTACCCAAGGCATTGGTCTCTGTAGGCCAGATAACTCCATACTTTCTCAATGGGGAAGGCATCAATCTACCTTAATATATTTACTGGGTGCTTGGATTCATAGATCAATGATCTAAGCTACTATCTACCAATTCACATGTGTTTGAATAAATATACCCTTTCTTGTATCTCAACGTATATATGTGAATTGCTATGTACACTGGAACTCCCAATCGCAGCACTGGAGCAAACCTAGAGATTACATATATGGAGTACATGCAAACTTATATTTATTCGAATATACACCAGAATATGCAAGTAAAGATCCCCACGGACATTCAAATACAAATGAAAGGGTACGATGTGCACGAATGTACACCGTAAATAAGAGGATGGAGTCAGATAGAAATAAAGGGAATATAATCTATACCTGTAAATCAAATACTCAATACCGAAAGAAATTTGACGAAGTAATTACTTCCTGATTTCCCTCCCTCCATATTCCTCCACCGTAGAAAAATAATAACGACGTCACGTCACGTATGTGACTCATTGGTTACATCTTTGGCCGCCCGTCTTAGCTATAACTCAAGCATGCGTAAAACTAAGCTATCAAGACTTGTAAGAAAGATTGGGCGACTCGTAAGGTTTGCTGCATATGATCAATACCCAGGTTAAGCTCCTCTGCAAGTGCTGGTGCCCTCCCTGCTTCTGATAGCCCACTAGTCGGTACTACCACAGCATGTAAGTCCCTTATAATACTTTCGACCTGCGCTGTCACACTCTGAGTCAAATTCTCAAATTGACACACCATTTCTTGGGAATAAGAGATCCGAGCAAGATTCTGATACTTCGAGAACAAGCGCGAATGTCGTAAATGGTTATCCATGTTGCCCTTGCGTCGGGCATCACTTCCACGACCTGAAGATATGTGTTAGTCTAAGCAACATAAATTATTCAAGTGTAAATACCTGATTCCCTGTTGCAGGCGATGTAAGCAGGGCGCATGAGCCCTCCCATGAAAGAACTATCATGGCCATAAAGCATGTCTCTCGTCAGAATTCTGGAAAGTTATTAGAACGTGCACTGATTCTTTCTCTCGTTAAATCTCATACTCCATATATTGGCAGATATTTTCAATTGCGCTATGAAGTTCGTGGATAAGACAGCTCTCTCGGGCACGTAAGCTCATGATAAGATTTTCAATTGAGCTTGGCGCATCATTTTCCTGCTCTGTTGAAAGATAATTAGACATCCAAACTCTGGAATTGGGCTGCAAGTAACTGACCATGAAGCTTGTTCCTCCACTGTTGGAATATCTCGGAAATGGTTCTGGTAATGCTATCCCTCTGGCGTTCCAGAAAGTTCTCTATTGCTATCCACCTGTCACCCAGCTCTTGACGCGTATCACAAATCAATTCATCGTTCCAAGAACGGTACCCAATAACTTCAGTTGAATGAGTGCCATTTTTCCGACAGAATGCAGAGTAAGATTGAGAGCTCCACTGAAAATGCCAAGTTAGAACGAGAAAAAAACCTCCACACCGTGTTCTGGTTGTGCTTACACTGGCCCACCCCCTACTAATTTCGATGCAAGACGTTCTCCATCTGGCTTTAGAGTCCCCTTTTATATTTTGTTAGGTACTTGGGGGTCAAACGGGTTGAATATTCCATATCAACGTACGGATCTTATCCAGAATGGTTTCATTGTAAAAATCACGCAACTGCTCTTCCAGTCGGAAAACAAACGAGGTAGAAGATATTAGATCCTATAGGGTATTAGAATGTCATTAAACAGCGGAACTTCTCATCTAGTGAATCTAGAAAGCTGTCCAGGAACGCGGTAGCAACCCATACTCTTCGAATATTTTGCTCCATGTCTTCCAAAAGCGCCCGAAGGGCATCGGCACTCGCGCTCTCTACAGTGTCATGTCCTGACAAAGCCCACTGACGAAGGGATCCGAGGAGGGCCGGCACCTGATGTTTTAGGAAGACTGCTGCTGCATTCATCTGAGCCTCGGCAGGGACAAGTTGACAGTGCTTTCGCAAATATTTGACTCCGCTGAGGCTGACGTATGCCCTCGAGTCATCTTCATGTTTGCCTGTATGAGCGGAATAAAGCGTGTTGCTAACACAGAACACCGTTATTCCTGCATGTTTACCCGAGAGTTCTGTAGAAATTCTGTTGTTTCTTTCGTTGACCAATATCTGAGTCCGCCTGTCCAAAAGAGTAAGTACTAGATTCTCGATAAAAGAAGTTATTCCTAAGCATACTCAAGTGCAAGAATATTGAGTTGATTCCTAAATGTTTATTAGAAGATGGCACTCGGCACTCAAGACTCGAAAATAAACATACTCCAACTCCATAATCTTGATAGCGAAATCTGATTTTCTTCTCGAACTTGCTCTCCGAAAGGAAGAATTAAGATCAGATCGTTCTTTAGTCACCTTATCACATTCCTCGTTTATCTGGTTCACCCTTCGATGAAACTGACTATTGCCACGAGCAGATTCATTGGGGTCAAAGTCCTAAACATACGCATTAGAAGCGGCCATTTTTGACATGGAGTGAGACAAACTTCGGATCTTGTGCACACAATTCGTTGGATTTTGCCTCGGCATCTTGCTTTTATATCCTCTATTGATGTATCCGTGGTACATCTACTTATTCCAACCACAATGAAAACCTCGTCGCAGTGGTGTAAAAGATATCTTTCAGTGCTTCGCACTCTTGCATAGTTCAGGTCTCTGAAGCCTGTTTTAGATCCAGTTAAGCTGGGACATCCAAAAGAGATCGAACTTCATTTACCTGGAAGATCCGCAATTACCAATCCCGTTTTCAAAATGGCTGAATCAAGATAAACTCTGAGGAGTAGTGCTTAGCAGGGCTTTTTTTTTTCTTCGAAAGTGTCGCCGCGCAGATTACCTTAATACTTTGGTGAACGGCCAGAGTACGGGAGAATCTTCAATTGATTCGTTGGATGTCAACCTATCCAACTGATCTTTGCAGTCTTGAAGATCATCTGCAACGATGGAATATTGGAGCGAAGTTGCCCCGCCAGGTCGTCGTGAAATTTCGGCCCAGGCCCATTGCTTTAACTGTGTAAGAATTGCTTCATCGGCGCCTGTATCTTCATTCGATAAGAAATCGTGATCAAATTCATCATACGCTCCGAACAGAGACTCAAGTGTCTCCTGAGCTCGACCAGACGCTTCCCGGACCTGGTTTTGCTCGAGAGTGGAGCTGACTTCTCGGAAAAGTGAAAGACAGTGAAAGAGGCGAAAGCTTCTGAGTAACTCCTGTAGGAGCTCGTGTATCTCCTCTTCACCCATAAAGTCGGCTTCAATGGTAAAAGGTTGCGGGTGTTCGTCGTCGATATTGCGGAACTCTGTAACGACGCAGGTACACGCGGCTCCATCCCTACTCTATTTACATGCTATTAGCTCTCATCAGAATTTGGTGGATAAAGATCTTACCGAGCGGGCGAGATTTGGTTCATCAAGAAGCGAATTAATGAGCGAACTCTTACCTGCTAGACTATCAGATACAAAGTTGGGAATAAATCATCCATGATAAGATGACATACCGACACCAGAGTCTCCTATAAACCCTACTGTACGTTGTTCTGGTGGTTCAAAAGAGCCGAGCTCTCGAGTCTCACGCTCTAGCTGGTATAGGTTTGTCGAAGGGTCTCGCGCCATCTCAGAAAGTCGAAGGGTATTAGCAAGGCTTAGTAAATGGCGCTTCACATCTCCCAGATTTTGCTGCATTTGCTCATTGTAAATTGGGGCCTCGGGGAGTTCATCTTCTACGTCCTCAGCAGAATCCCCGTTGGTCAAGGTCAGGCTCGCCTCAGTGGTCGTCCTTGATATGCCTACTGAAACCAGGGTTCTGGGTGTTTGGGGTTCAATCGTTGGATCCGAGTCTGAGGGATCTACGAGGGGTCTTCGAGAAATAGAATCCATGACGCTCCCACTATGTTGTGCAACATCATGGGATTCGTGTTCAATAGGAAGCCGCTGGTTGGTGGAGCGTGGTGATCGTAAAGGCACGCGACGGTCAGGGCCGAAGTTCGAGTCCGTCTCGAGTGTAAGGCTTTGGAGAAGATTGTTTGGAGAATCGGATGGGGTTTTCACATCGTCGGAGCTGTCGTGCGAAGGGGTGAATAGAGTGCCTCCTGAAGAGAAACTGCGAGTAGAAGAACCGAAACCAAAAGACATTTTACTCAAAAAGAAACGAAGATAATATAAAAAACTACCAAGGACAAAATATCGACCAAGCGAGAATGAATCAATTAAAAGGACGGGTTCGCCAAGTCTAATAATAATATCGTGATTATGAAATGCGGCATATTTGGCCGGGGAGAGGAGGCTGCGACGACCTCGGGACTTTAGCTCGAGTCCCGCGCGTGACCAAAGGCCAGGGGTTAAGATGAGCTGCGCCGGAATGTTACACTGCATGCATGACCTTGCCTTGAATAGAACCAACAGGGGGTTTTTGTTTTATGTTCCCAGTTGCGTCAGAACTTAGTTGGATATTATATGATGGTGATACCCGGGGGCCAATTCCAAGACGAACGCCTCCAAGCACAGGTTTCATTAGGCGCTGAGATGTGAAATACCCTCTTGGAGTTCGATCGCGATATGATCCATATTCCCTATTTTTGGAGGTGTGGAACTTTTTTGTGCATCTTTGATTTGATGGCGGTAGTCCACTGATGAGGGGCTGGAAACACCCTAAACATGCTGCTCGAGTCATGGACAGTGGGGGCATGAAGCAGAGTCAACCAGTTTTATCACAAGTACACCGTACTAGCAGCTAAGTATGCCCAACTGTGGGCGAAATGCATGCAACCAAGCCTGGCGCTACCTGCTTCGCTTCTGCACTCTTACATACGCACGTTAAGGATTCTTGCTGTCTGTGTGATGGAGGATCGCTGTCGTTGATCACGATGCGTTAACATACTGGGCAGGCGAATGGCCGGTTCAGGCGGCCAGTCGGATGCTACTGCCAAGTATTCCAGAATGCCATACAAAGGCCAGCCTCTCACCAGTATATAACAAGTCATGTGTACTTGAACATACACAGTGATGTACATGCGAAGATACGTTCGAAGACAAATGAAAGGCAATGTTCATTACCTTGGACAACCGCCAGACGAAAAGAGCCACTGACCTGCCAGGGGCCAAGAGCCAACTCTGAGAATGATTTTTGTATTCAAGTGATCATCGTGTACGAAGAAGAGATCCAGGAAAGAAAAGTGTCAACCAGAGCTGGGAGATCTGGCGCAGTGGTAGCCTTACGTAATACACGCGTTTTGCGCGCCACCGCGATAAACCCAAACGTTGTTCACAGATCTTGAGGACTCTTACATTTTGCGAAGCAGTTGCTGCCAAGAGATAAACATGACAAGCTTAGCACTCTCGATGGCCCCGCCAGCTTTGCTGCGCCTGCATGACGCCCTGATATGTCTCTCTAAGTTCAGTGACACAGTCGCTATCGAAGCAGAAAATGACCTAGTAAGTCTAGCAAACCTCTTGTACATCCTCTAAACTGACTCTCCCAGTTACGACTGAGCGCTCTCAACTCCACAAAGACAGCCTTCGCCTCGTTTGTCTGCGCGAGGGAGCAGTTCTTCGAGAGTTACTCTTTCACTTCCCACCGCGCTGCACGATCATCACATCCCGTGCAAAGTGCAGATCGTTTTTATTGCCAAATCTTATTGAAAGTGAGAATTCACCGGTCATCCCCGGGAGAATAATGTATACAATGGCTAACTTTCTCAGGCTTTCCTCTCAATTTTTCGAGGAAGAGTTGATCGAAACAAAGACACTGCCGTGGAACGCTGTGATATGGAGCTCTATGAGGATTCAGCCCAGGGCGAGTGTCGCCTGACAGTGAAAATGCTATGTGGTCTGGGTGAGTACTCTCTGGACAAACTATCATATAATCTAATTGGCGCAATGTCTAACTCGAGCAGGCGTGATCAAGTCGTACAAACTCACGTACGAGCCTGCGGCGATCCAGCACGCCGTGTTTGACAAGAGCAGTTCAACCAATAAATGGACAGCAGACCCACGGTTCTTGAAGCAAATTATCGAGCATTTCAGTGTATCTGCAGAGCAGCTCGACATGTACTCTGAAAAGGGAAAAGCAGTCTTCACAAGTTTTACGACCAAAATCACAGATGGCAAAGGTATAATAATAACCCATTCCGCATAACTAGCTCCTATCCCCGCAGTGCCCAGGCTAACTAATGGATCTAGAAATCCTTAAATATCCCGTCCATACATCAGTAGCCACGGACAAGAAAGACTTCGAAGAAATCCAAATCGAAGACAACAAGCACATCGCCATCAACCTCAAAGATTTCAAAGCAGTGGTCGCCCACGCCGAAACAGCCAATGCATCCGTCACCGCGCGATATAGTAAACCATGCAAACCCCTACAGCTAGCATATGAATTTGAAGGCGTCGCCGCTGAGTTTACAATTATGACTCGCGGCGAAGCAAACGAGGAAGAGCCGCAATCAACACGAGCAACGGCTCCACAGCTTTCGCGGCAAACGCCAGCCCCCGTCCCAGTAACCTTCAGCAGAACACAGACAACTGGTCATTCGTCGACACCGAATACTCAGATGGCCCCTCCGCCTTCCCGCAGCAGGTCAATTCGACCATTGAATGGCTCTTCGACCCAGGAGCATCTTTCTCACAAGCCCTCGGCAGAACGACCCCCAACGTCTGCTACGCCAATGGATTTCGATAGCCTTTTTGTGCCGGCTGATGACGATCGGCAGTGGGATGAGATGAATGAGGAAGAAGAGCCGCAAGATATTCTCGGGTGGGATGCCACCGGTGGTCAAGTATGTCTTGTCTTCCCATGTCGGTTTGAAATATTGACCAATTTCATCGCAGGATACTTTGGAAGGAGGCATTCGCGACGCAGAGCCGGATTTCTCGAGACTGACAGGTTCGCGCAAGGAGTCGGCTCGGGACACAATTGGTCTTCCGCCAACGCAGCGCATGTCACAGGTGAGTTGTCCCCTTTTCTTTTTTTTACCGTTTGGCAAGATCTCTGGTTCCATTCCCTAACAACAGAATCAGGTTCGCGGCCTCGGTCTTTTCGACTAGGTGAATTCGAAGAATGCTCGAGATATGCTTTCATGCTCGAACACTGCGATATCCCGCTTCACTCCATAACGACCCAGCTAGTGGCACATCCAGCGCCGACCCCGGCAACCCCCCAATCCGGTCTCCCGATATGTGGCAGCGGGATCATCTTATACACGCCAGCAACATTGCCTCGCTCATCTGTCTCCGGTCCACAGTTCCCATGTTCGCCCCAACCAAAAGCCACAACAGAGCCATCCTGCAAGACCGCAAGACCATGCTCACTACCAATAGCAATCTTCCGCACCGCCGGCAAATCCGCAGGCGGAAGTTGACCACGATCATCCCGACCCCACGCAACAAGTGATGAACCACTCGAGCCCGCAGGCCCCTGCCCCCCAGCCGTACATCGCTGTACATATATACCATGCCAACTAGCCCCGATGTCCAAATAGCCCTCCCCGCTCCTGCGCAGGGTATCCGGCACATCAAGCACACCCCACCGATTCGCAGAATCCCCAAGCACCACGAACTCGCCCCGCTCCCGCGCGCCAAGCACAACAGTAAACTCGCGGCCGCATACAGCCCCCGTCGCGGGGAATGGAATGCCGCCGACCTGCACAGGCGTCCATGCGATCTTGCCTGCTCTCTGGGTTGGGCCGAGTTGGCCCTTGCGCGCACCGCCCCACCCGTACACCTCGCCGTTGGACAAGACGGCGACTGTGTGGCTCATTCCGCTAGCTAGCGCGATGATCTCGCATCCCGGCGGAGGGAAATCGGGGATCGAAGTTCCTCCCGGTGCAGGTGCAGGATTCGGCGGGTGGGTGGATTCGCCGAGCCCGAGTTCGCCTTTAGGTGTTGATCCAAGCACGAAGACCTTGTCCTCGGATGCCGGGGTTGGAGTGTCATTGGAGAGGCGGGCGTGCGGGACGGAGGCGACCAGGAGCGTACCCTCCCATGTAGCACTGGCGCACTTGAAAGTCGTGACTGGGGTATTGGAGGCAGGATCAGTGAGGACGATCCGGCGGAAGTGAAGGAGGTTTGATTCGGTAGTCTGCTGCGTTTGCGGAGAGGTGTCGACAGGGCGCGGTTGAGTGTCGAGATGTGCGTCTAGTGAAGATGGATCTGGGCCGCATCTGTTATCGCTATTGCAGCCTGCGGCGTACACATGGCCGTATTTGGTGAGGAGAAGTGTGTGGTTCCCTCCAGCGACTATGCGGGTGATCTCGTCATTGGCGAGAGCGTCGGGCGCGGTGAATAAGCATTCTGTGGGGACAGTTACGTCTTCTGTATGACCAATTCCAAGCTGGCCTGACCCGTTGGAGCCAAATGCAAATAGGTTCATTTGTGGTACTCGGCGCGTTGTAGTTGGTGCCGCCCACTGGATGCGCGCGGGCGAGAGCTAGATTAGTATATAGCCGGTAGTATTGTTTACCGCCTCTGGCACCGCTTTTAGCCCTAATTTACTTAAGAAAAATAATCAAATTCATATCGCCTCTTCATTTAGACAAGTAGGGTATGTAAATGTATGTGTAAATGTATGGACAGTTAAAAAATAAATAACCGCATTATGCGAGTCATGCACGCCATGCAAATGATAGCTTGAAGCCAGTACGCCCGTTCCCAAATCCAGCCCCGAGTTATTTCAAATATGTAGCGCCCCGTCCCAAACAAGTAAGTAATTGCAGCAATGTGGCTTAAAAAAAAACACCTTATGAGTGCTTCTCATCCGTGATAGTCTCACTGTGAGACTCATCTGAGTGTGGATGCAGTTGGTTCGCAGGGTTGTCATGTCTTTCGTTTCCAAAATCATTCAACTCGTCCGACTCGGCGGCGGGGGGGAGAGTGAAGGCATCCTTGTTGGGAGTGCGAGGATTCTCCATACCCTTGAACATAGGGCTGGTGCGGTGGAAGTATGAATGCACGTGGCCCTCCATCAGGGACTCATCGGTGTCCACGGCGGTATCATCACCAGCCTCCTTCTCCGCAACGCGCTGCGCCATGGCAGCTTCCCACTCCTGACGGTATTCCTCGACCTTGTGCTTATAGTCCTTTTCGGCATCGTAATTGCGGCCGATGCGGAGAACATAACGCTCGAACCAAGAGAGATGCTTGGGGTGGACGGCAGGACCGTGGTATTCACTCTCGCGGCCTGCGCGAATGTACTGCCAGCGACGCTCTTGCTCCTTAAGGTCCAGACCGGTAGTGTCGGGCAAGAAAGCAAGAGTCAGCACGACACCAGCCAGACCGAACCAAGGCACCACGTAGAACTTGGTCTGGGTATCGATGTAGTTGTACAAGACGGAGGCCAATAGAGCTCCCGCCTTACCAGCTGCGGCAGAGATACCGTGAGCAGTGGCTCGGATAGGGGTGGGGAACACCTCGGCGGCAACCAAGAATGTGACACAGTTTGGTCCGAATTGGTTAAAGAAAGAGCTCAGGAAGTACATCGTTTGGAATTCCTTGATATGTGCTTTTTCCTTGTAGTAGTGGTAGTGGAAGCCAGGGACCACGAACATGACAAACATCAGCAGGAAACCGACTGTCTGCATCCATTTACGGCCGTAAAGCTTGTTGTCAATAAAGAAAGAGGCCATATAGTAGCCTACAAGGGAAACACCGACGTTGACCAAGTTCCATAGCCAGGTGGGCATGATAGAATCCGAGTGAGGGCTGATGACCTTGATGAAGTCACTTTGGAAGAGCTTGTTTCCGTAGAAAAAAACGTCGTTGCAGAACCAGCTTCCCGCGGTAGCAAGCAAGCGAGGACCAAAGTAAGTGAATGTCAGCTTAAGGGATTCGACATCGTATCCGGTGATATGAGACTTCTTCTTCGCAGCAGCTAATTGTTTACTAGCAGCCTTCATGTGGTAGGCCGGGTAGTAGACAAGCCAGAGAGTTCCAACAGCCGGGATGGCAAAGGAGACACGGTAGGTCCATTGAGCAGAAACGGTAGAGTATGGGTTGTTACCGCTACCGTGGTGGAAGACGAGAAGCAGGATAATCAGAATGACC
>KZ119158.1:13930-89224 GCA_002153405.1 Mycosphaerella populi pn0402
GACCTTGCGGCCACGGTGGAGGCGATCCTCCTTGGTCGAGATTTTGCCGGAACCAACGGCGTTTTCCATACCGCTGGTGGCTGTCATGGGGTACTCGCCACCTAATCAAGGCAAGGGTTAGAAATGGCGTTGAAGGAGGAGAATATGGTGTGAAGGAGGAATGCATAAATAACTTACCAACACCGACACTGTAAAAGAACAGCGACCAAGCGTAACAAATAACCCAGCCATTTTGCGTGACACCCCACGCCGCTGTCAACATGAGAAGACCAATAAACATGATGGTGGCATCTTGGATCAAACCCCAACGACGGCCAATCCAGTCACCGATGATACCGACCAAGATCTGACCAATGATAATACCAACGATTTCCAAGTAGTCCACAGCGTTCAACCACTGCTCATTGCAAATTTCATGGGTGTCCCAGCATTCAGGGAAGGTCTTCTGGAACAATGGCTTGATGTTACCAATGGAGAAGAGCACGTAGCCCTCCAATCCCAGACCAGCACCGGGAAGCACCATGTTCCGGAAGTAGTAAGAAACGGGAGACAATGGGTCTTCCTTGGTCATCGCCCAGATATTGCTCAGCTCGCGCTTTGCCTCTTTGGCATCGTAGGCGCCCACAAATTTGATCTTCTTGGCCAAGGGTAAATCAGCCCAGTAGACCCCGTCATCTGTGTAGCTGTCCTCCGGGCGAATGAGCTTGTCGAAGGCGCCCTTCTCGTTGATGTCCATATCCTCCAACGGCTGGTGAGTACCCGACATGTCGGGGCCATGAGGGGCCCGGGGACCAAAATCAGTCATAATGGCAAGTCGAGTTCGACTGAAGCCTCACTAGCACGCGAAAGACGCAATTGACCGTAGTCAACGACGATGAGGCAAGAGGGAAGGTGACCACGAGGTAGGTGATCTTTTTTCAGAAACCAGCGGGGAGGGTAGATTTTATACAAGAAGACGGGGGACTAGCGGACGGCCCCAGCACATGCACCAACGGCCATTGCTGATAAGTGCGAATTGGAAGGCAAACTCCACTCAGGTCGCAGTCGATGGCAAAAGCAAGGAAACCAAAATCGAAAAAAAATCGAGCAGATCCAGACAGTCGTTGACGGCGCGGCTCACCGGCCGAATGCGGCAACTGTGGGGCTTCCGAAGGCAACGCTGGTCGTCGCTGGTCGTCCAATCGAGCCCACACGTGGCGGCAGAATACTGCAGATTTGCGCACCGCCTGCCTGTCTGGGCTACGGGGATCTTCGCGATGATCCCAACTGTGGACTCAACTGTGGACTCTTCCCTAGCGGCTCTCCACAGACGCTCTGTTTTTTTTCCCATCATTACGTCGCGAGTGCTCGCATGAGAAGGTCCAATCGTCTCGAACATGGTCAAACAGCATGGACAAAGCAAAACCCATCGATATCCATCATGACCAGGGGTAGCCCCTGGTCCTCGGGCTCGGCAACCCGCACAGCTGCGGGCGTATAGAGTCTGGCGAGCCCGCACGTGCTGACTTCCCCCTTCTGGAGGCGGCTCCACCTGGACTTTTCCCGTTTCGCTGCCCCGACCACCCGGCCACTCACAGCCCGCCATTTCAACATGTGCGCGCATCTCTCGTATCTCCTCGTCCCTCCCCCGCTTTTTCCACGCAGAAACTAACGAGTCGAGGCTGTCGCATGTCTGTCGGCAAGGGCGGCCTTTTTGGACGTTGTGCCCCGTCTTGGCGACGCGCTGGAAGTATTGGCGCACCCACTGCACGATACGCTGGAGACCATAGCATACAATTTCTCCATAGAACGAATGATTTCTAATCTTATATCGGGCAGTGCAATAACAAGATATCCATTATCAGAAAGAGCTCTGCATATTGACCTAGCCTGCCCTGCTATTCATCCCGTGCTTGGGCGGTAATATTAATAGCAGAACCTTGGAAACCTTGAAACACCCCGGGTGCACATATTTTATACTCCGTACGCCGTACGCCATGCCGTGTATGTGGCTGCCCAGAGATCGTTCCTGCAGGTATTCCACTTGGCTCAAGTTCTAGAAAGATATTCTACGAAGACTAAAGATAAAGAGACACCTAGAAATTGACCTGACCACAAGCCTGGGAAACTTATTAACAGAGCCGGAAGATTTCTCTGTATTCAGAAGATCTTAAAGCCTGTCAAAAAATAGTCCACCAGTGCCTCTCTAGTCAGCTACTTTGTTGACAATGCCAAGTCAGCCAAGAGAACGCTCGATCCAAATGCCGCGCACTAAAGAGTCAAGAAATAAGCCACATCAGCCATCATCGCCTTCGCTAGAATGATAAATACTTCGTTTCAAAAGCGACAGGAGTGTGGACAGGCCAGGCAGAAATATAGTCGACTAATCCACGCAAAGGCGGTGTAGAACGGCTGAGATAGATCGGGTCTACATCGGGTTGGGACGCAATCTTGGAGGTGATGTGGAAACAGCTCAATGGGTGCCAAGACACGCACTACGTATGAAAAGCAACTCCCGAAACTCAAGTCCAAGCCCGAGATATATGGGGTCAGTTATCTTAGCTGGCATTGGCCTATCCCTATTGTTGTCGCTCCCGTCACATTCCAGCCCTCTCCCGAAGATCCGCTTGTCCGTCCCGGACTCAAGGTCCTGGGATAACGCCAACACGAGATAATATTGATCATTGACAATTCAAATCCACTTGAACAGCTTTGGTCGCGCGTGCCTCCTCGCTGCCCCGATTCTCTGGCATAGTAAGAATTGTTGAAGTCACGACCCGCTTCAAATGCAACTGTGTACATGTACCCCGGGATTTGCTTCTACTGCAACGCGTCCGTTCTGGGTGTCCCCACATTATATCAGAGCTCAAGATCTCAAAAACTTTATCTGGCGTTCAAATCCCGGCGCGGTCAGTATGTCAATTAAACTCAATTGAATTGATTAGTACGTATGATTCGAGGTACTTTCACTAGCCAACGGTGCCATTCCTGGCGGGGATGGGGACCGCAGGGACTAGGAGACCTATACTTCGGTATCTCGGCACCTAGCATGAATGCTACAGGAACATTAAAGCTTATGGAGGGAAACACGGGGATATAAAGCCGGGACGCGAGCATCACATGAACTCTGACAGACATGAGAAAATGAAAATGATGAATATTGATCCATGAATGAATGACCTAGCTACGTTAATGGAGGGGCAGCTGGTGGTTTACCATTCCATCCATAGATGGATGCAGAGATACCGTTCGTACCGGTGCTACAGGTACTATCAACACAAAGCCTCGAGTTAAATAGATAAAGAATGACGTGTCTTCGTATATTCATCATAATAATAATAATACATATCCCATGATGCTCCAGGCCTATCTACGTTTACTGGCATGGGCAATTTTTGTTCTAGTACTGGGATCATCCTTCCATGTCTAAATCTGGCGCTGCAGCACAGCCTTCAACTGTGGTCGTTTGATGGGCTTGATCAGGAACGTGTTGATACCCGACCCCAAGGCCTCTTTTTGAGCACCGACACTATCCAGTCCAGTGAGAGCTGCGATTATGAGGGGCGGGGTTGCTGTTCGTTCCGATTCGGTCAGCTTGTCTCGGTACTCCCTCTCAAGGCGACGGATCTGGCGAGAGGCTTCGAAGCCATCCATCACTGGCATTGAAATATCTGTGGCAAAATTTAGCATAACTGTTTCATAATTTTCGTCGGAGAAATAGCATACCGATAACAACGACCTCAAACTTCCCCGGATCGGCCTTGTACAGGTCAACTGCTTCCGCTCCGTTCTGCCCAGATGCGTACTCGAAGCCTTCTTTTTGGGCAAACGCACACAAAAGTTGCAAATTCAAATCATTATCATCGACCAGCAAGGCATGTCCCTTTTGAGGCTTCGAATCGCTATCACGCTTTTGCGGCGGTTGCTTTTCCGTCGCACTATATGCATGACTGTGCTCTCCAGGAGCCTGCTCCTTCTCCTCCTTCGAGTCTGGCTCGGAATGACGCTCTTTCGGAGACACAGAGCGGGAAACTTGTGTATCTTGGCCGATTGTTTCGCGTGTTGGTCGTTTGCTAATTTTCATTCGGTCCTCCGGGGGATCGGTCGGCCCAACGTCAACAGGGAGGTGAGACGACTCGGGCAACTCCACCCAGCGCGTTGGTTCGTCGGAGGGACTCCGACCAGCTTCTTCCTCGATACGGCGCTTGATGCACATGTCAAGGGCACGGGCTAGTTTGCGGGGACCACATGGTTGACTGACGAATTCAAAGGAGGTCGCGTATCCACGGTTCTTGGAGACGACGAACATGTGGTGAGCCTCCTCGGGTGACTGGCAGATGACGACTACGGGGGATTTGCAGGAATCTCCGTTTTCTTGGTGTTCAGGGAGAGCGAAAATATTTCGGCCCCCGGTATCCTCGCAGTCTAGCTCTGTCTGTATGGCGAGGTAGAAATCATAGGGAGCATGCTTGCCTTCTAGAGGTGAGAGATTCGTCACGTTTAGCCCGAACCATTCACGACACATCCGATCCAATGAATTATACAGGCCCGTATCACGCTCAGAACGAAGTGCTGTGCCGAAGCCCAAGAAAGCAATATTCTTGTCTTCGGTGTGTCTCTTCAGCGAAGAAAATACCGACCCGGCAGAAGAGGTGTCTTCCAGAACGGCGGATGACTTGAGAAGTGGTGTATGTATGGAGAAGGTGGTCCCGACACCCTTAGTAGACTCAATGTCAATCGAGCCGCCAAGGAATCCAATAGCCTGGCGGACAATACTCAATCCGAGTCCGCTTCCAGAGGCAAGTGAGTCTTCTTGCATGAATGGCGTAAAGAGGTCTTCCTGGAGATAGCTGGGACTGATTCCCTTGCCTGTATCCTTCACGGTGATTGTTACATTGAACTCGTCTTGGCGTTTTCTATGACCCTTTGAAGATGGTTCCTGGTCCCCCCGGTGAGAGGACTTGAGCCCCAGGTAAATATACCCGGAAGATGTATACTTGACTGCGTTACCGAATAAATTCATGAGAATGCGTCTCCAAGCACCGGGATGTGTGTAGAAATCCCATTCTGTATTTGGGTCAATATCAAAAATCACAGTCACCTGGTTAGCCTTCGGACCAACGGGATCAGCCTTGCTGGGCTGCCCGGCCGATCGGGATGATGATTCGGCCAGGGCAGGCGGCGGTGCTTGAGGGTGGTTATAGAAGCAATAACCAGAAAAAACACATTCGGTGACCTCTTCCAACACAGAGTCAAGTTGGACACGAGTGAACGACGATGTATCGCCACCGGGGAGTCCCTTGGGTATACTGGCTTTCTTCTTGTCATGCTCCTTACCCTTGGAATGTCTCTCTTTCCTATACTGATCAATGAAGGTAAGATCAAGGAGGTTATTGATAGTATCCAGCAGGGTGCGGCCGCACGACTCAATTGTGTGGACCATGCCATGCTGCAATGCGTTCATGGCGGTATCGCTGAGGATATCAGCTGTGCCAAGAATGCCGTGAAGCGGATTTCGAAGTTCGTGGGTAATACTGCTGACGAGATTGGTTTTTGCTTTCTCTGCAATTTTGACATCCACGCGCCGGACCTCGGTCATGATGCTATTGGTGAAGGCAGAGATGAAGATCAACTCATTTTCGAACGTGAAGATTCTGTCCGGCTGATTGGTCCATGCTAAAGCCCCAGCAAACCATCTGCTTCTATCCGGGTCCCAAATCGGCAGGACGAGGATGTTCCTTGCGCCGGAGAATATCTTGATCAGACTTTCTGCATGTTGGCGGAATGGCTTTCGCCTACGCTTGGAACCGGATCGTGGAACTTCCGGTGAAGCTTTATCATGCTCCGAGCCAGATGGGCCCTTCATTGGGTCGTCGCTATCCTCCGAGACTGATCCACCGGCATTGTATGTGAAGATCTTGCCCCGAGGGTATCGTCGAATCAAGGAGGTAAACAGTGGCTCTGGCACCTCGATCGCTTCTCCAGTCCTAGATTCATCGTCGATATCTGAACGCTTCGAGCGCGAGATACCTAGACATTCTGAATATTTGACATCTCCATCTTCGGACCCCGAATCCTTGCCCCTTTGGGAAGATGGAAGTCCGTTTGATCCTGAATCGGTGCTTTCATCGCTACTTGATGTAGTGTTATCCTTGGTCCCAGGGCCACTGACGGTGCGTTTGTTGCTCTCGACGAGGCGCCCGAAGCTATCACTATCTGCATCAAGAAAGATCACACCTTCTGCACCGATGGACTCTCGGATGAGGTTGGCTGCCCGAGAGAAGATATCCCTTATACTCCTCGGAAAAGTATCATCTTGAAGGCGATCACCCGCAAGCACACTTCTAGTACACGTGGCCACTTGCGTTGATCCGGGCCCACTTGACTGGTCACCATTTTCCTCCTTGGGAGGACTGGACGCTTCGGAACTGGGCCTTGTGTTCTGCTGCGGCGAAGATGACGAGTTCCTGCTGTCCGGGGCATCGTAATCTCTCTCCGCTAAACGAAACGCTAGGGCTTTATTGCCGGTTTTTCCCTTCTCTGTCTCCTGTGGGTCCTGCTGCTCCATGTTCGACTGGCCATCTGAGGAACGCCCAGATTTCTCTGCCACGGACTGTTGGGCCTTAGCCTCCCACCATGAATCTCGTAGAGTTGAGTGGCCTTCGACAAAGCTGCCCAGTCCAGCAATCATCCTCTCGGCCCGGCGACTTCGGTGTGCTGTCTCCCTCATTTCCAGGTAGTCCATCACTGCTGCAGCCGCCTCCTTCATGAATTGGAACGTGTGTTGATCGGGCGGGGATGTTCTCGTCTTGCTGTCCATCACGGAAAACGAGCCGATCAGGAAACCCTTTGGGCTGATGATTGGTACTGCAGCAAAGAATCGCACGGTGGACAGGGCTGGGAGCAGGCTGGCGGACTTGATACGTGGATCTTTACTGACATCAAGAGAGTATATCGAGTGATCATCGGGGTAACCTTGCTCGTTCGAGAATTCTCTTTGTTGCGATGTCGTGACATAGTGACAAAGGCCTTTCTCTTTGGGGAGGACACAGCATCCTAATAATAGTTTCTCTTCCTCGTGTGCTGCATGACCCCCGATGAGACTCAACGTCGGTGTGGCCTCAGCCAATATATGCTGCTGGGTACGGTCGAATAATGAAATAATCCCTCGCTCTGCGCCAAGTCGGCTTGCTCCTAGTTGGGAGTAGGAGTTCAAGGCGGCATCTTTGGCCGGCAAGGGGACGAAGTTCTTGTTGCCGGCATTGTCGAAGGGGGCGTAGTGCGACGCAGCATTTTCGTGAGGGATGTACCTGCCCGCGCCAATAAATTAATTAGATACCCACCCATGTTCTAGAGGGTCACTGCGAATACATACTTATAGAATTCGCGTTCCTGGGCTAGGCGATAGGGCGACTCGCCACCAGACGCAATAAGGGCGGCCATGGTACAGCGATCGACAGGAGCATATAGAATGGCAAAAAACGCAAAAGTGAAAAAACATCTTGAAAGACTTCCACGGGTGTACACGATATCAAGATTCTGGACTCCAGAAACAGGGAATAATGGCTTTGGTCTGGACCAATAGACGGACGCCCCACTTCCATCGGCTTGTTGCAGTCGATGATGTCACGCGCAGATTTGCGTTGCGATCTACCTGCAATATCGATGTCTCTAATGGAGTCGTCTGGTATAGATAGCTGTAACATTTGGAGAGGCTGTCTATGTACTTGCACTGGGCGATTAACAAGTGGGGCTGCTCCCCTCACACATCTCAGCCACTGCTTTACTATGGCTCTCCAGCGCTACTTCACATAACCTAGGTAAGCTTAAAAGTCCCGGCTGTGGATAGTTTTGATAAGTGTGCCTCTGGACTAACTTGGTCATTCAATTCTGTGATAGCACCACTTGCCTGGCTATAGCCTCAAGGGTAGTATCTTGTAGTACCAGCCCATGCTGCCTATTGCACAATAATGATGCGAGAAGGCTCTACAATGAGTTCTTACCAAAAACCCCGGATAGTATTCCCAATAAGATAGGCCAATGGCTGGTGGGATCCCCCAAGGGTTGGACTTCAAAGAAGCGTAGAGTCCGCGGATCGAGATGATCCGCGGACGGGGCCGGATCAGGATCAACCATCTCCCATATACCGTCACGTGGTCAGCGTTGCGATGCCTCACGTTGACATCGCCAGAGGCAGGCCACGCCGTCCTACAGCAGGCCTATTGATCAAGGGCCCGAGTCGGTCCTTCATGCTTTGCATCCGAGGATTGTCCAATCCTTACCCCTATTCCATGATCAGAGCCCTGAAATTAGAATCCACGGCCTGATCAATCTGTCTAAATAACTAACTACGGAGAAAGTCGAAGTGACCATCAATGCCAATGCAGAACTAGCCACTTATTCTTGCGGCCCATATGGTACCTAGGGAACGGAGGCGAGTACTGCACCGCCCCGAGATCATTGTCACTCCTACTCAGCCTTAGAGCCCGCCATGTATGTTGGCTCAGCTTTGCACCGGAGGCCTGGGGGGATTGGGTTTGATAGTCACTCCTCAGAACAACCTTGGAAGCCATTGCATACCTTTAGACCGTTTGTGCATACTTCCATTGTTAATCATATAATCAATCCTTTCCATAGCTGTGATTTGTGCATCCCCAGAATCCTAGTATTTATATTGTAAATACATATGACTTGGTATGTATGGGAAGAATGTCCCTAAATTGGGCTTTCATTTGGGTGAACTCGTATACTTCGCATACAGAATTCTCTGCTGAGCAAGCGACAAATCAAGTGAGGATATGTAGTTGAAATCTTATCATTCGTGAAGCGTACTCTCGAACTTTCGGAAAACGTCCTAGTTGGGACTTGCGGCGTACCCTCGAATTCGCACAGTGCAACGCTTTCTGATATTCTAATTGGTCCCCGCACCAACTTATCTTTACCACAATCGTGATAAGGTTGGAAGATAACACTCACATGCTTAGTGTGTATTTACTTGATGCTCATGTTTGACCAGATAGATTGCTCGATGGCTTGGAATAACGAAGGACGCCAAAGCCACCCTCGGCATAGCTTATCGCGACCCCTCACAAAACATCAACAACTCTGATGATAGGCCAACATAGCGGAACGGTGTCGAATTCTTAATGGACAGGAAATAATTGTTTATCAATCAGGCGAGGCTGAAGTACATGTATACTGGGTACATTAATTGCAGGGATAGCCCTGGAGAAATTAGAAAACGGCCTGCGAAACCCCAGGTTGAACCAAAAATTCTCAGCGACTGCAATTCCTCACCCCCCTTGCTTACAGAGCCGCCAAAATATTTGGTCTTCTTCTTCTTATTTATTTATATTTATTTATATTTATATTTATTTTATTTTTTTGCTTTGTTGCTTTGTTGC
This sequence comes from Mycosphaerella populi pn0402, assembly GCA_002153405.1. Taxonomy (NCBI): domain Eukaryota; kingdom Fungi; phylum Ascomycota; class Dothideomycetes; order Mycosphaerellales; family Mycosphaerellaceae; genus Mycosphaerella; species Mycosphaerella populi. The sequence goes on from KZ119158.1 coordinate 23,314, forward strand.
CTTTTTGCTTTTCTTCTTTTTGCTTTTTTCTCTGCCTCTTGGCTCTATCCCCACCTCCCACTTCAACACCTAACGCCTCGGCGGAAGGTAGCTATCGCCATGAAAGAAGCAGCATTGAGTCTCAAGGCTCTGATTCGAGCTGTACGAATGCAGCCAAGCCGAAATTCATCTGGGTCAAATCGGGAAGAAAATGGGTTGGAGGCGCCAGAGAAAGCGAGTCCGCTTGATGTGGAGGCGAAGAGTAGCGACAAGCAACAGGCATCGAACATGGAAAGTGGCGTTGCGGAAATCCAAGCGACCACTGCTATCTGGGGGAAAAGAGGGCGATGGCTTGTTATCGCGGGGTAAGGTTCCCATTATCACGTTCACTAGATTGGCTTCCGCTAAATAGTATGTAAAGCATAGGTATGATCATGGTGACTTAGTAAGTGAGCAATATGATAATTATGGATAACTACCATGCCTTTGCTGAAAAAAAGGTCTACATCAGTGAGATCGATAACTCAACAGTCTATATTTACAATAACTACTCGACATCTTCGTTTGGCGCACTTTCAAAACTCGCAACTCTCAACACGGCCGCGTCTGTACTATTTGCTGTCATTAAGCCACCTGTTGCAAAGCTATCTAACGCTATAGGTCGTGGCCAAACGTACATTCTAACCATCAGTCTCTACATACTCTCTTACATCCTGATGGCCTCTTCCAAATCTCTTAATACATATGCCGCTGGTTATATCTTCTACACCATCGGACAGTCTGGAACAAACATCATGAATGATATCATCATATCAGACATCAGTAATGCTAGGTGGCGTGGCTTTGCGATAGGGGTATCTTTCACACCTTACCTGATTACCCCCTGGGTATCTGGATTCATAGTTGAAAGTGTCGTGCATGGGATCGGATGGCGTTGGGGTATTGGCATGTTCGCTATTATAATGCCCTTTGGCGCAAGCCTCATCATCACTACTTTACTTTATTTTCAGATTCGCGCCAAGAAACACTATCTAACCACGGCCCCAAAAACGTCTATCTACAAATTTTTTTCGCAGATTGATTTTGGAGGTCTATTTCTTTTCAGTGGGGGCTTTGCTTTGATACTTGTACCTCTGAGCTTGGCGGCAACGACGACTAGCAAGTGGAAAACGCCATACCTTGATGCACTCATTGCAGTCGGAGCTGCGATGCTTCTCGCTTTTCCTTTCTATGAACGTCTTGTCGCTCAGAATCCTTTCATGCCACCGTCATATTTCAAGAATTCAACCATTGTCATTTGCCTGGTTCTAATAGCAACAGACACTATGGGGTTTTCGTGCACACATCAATATCTCTACACGTGGGCTACTATCGCTCGTGGGCTTTCAGCCCGAGATGCTACATTTTACAATGCAACCAATGGGGTCATGCAGTGTCTGATGGCAATAATTGCTGGCGGACTAATGCTCTGGACAAGAAGATACAAGTGGCTCGTAATGTTTGGTGCTGTCGTCCGTATAGTTGGATACGGCATCATGATACGCCTTCGAGGGCCATCTAATTCCATGTCGGAGCTTTTCTTTGTCCAAATCATGCAAGGAATTGGATCAGGAATCATGCAGACTAACTTGATCGTACCAGCCCAGATATCTGTGCCACATGCGCAGATGCCGCAAATAACGGCTCTGGTGATATGCTTTTCTTTCCTGGGGTCGAGTATTGGTGCCTGCATAGCAGGTGGCATCTATACAAACACAATTACACAGGCACTGCTGAATCATCTCGGGAAAACCGCGACATCAGGACAGATCCAAAGTTTGGCGAATTCAATCACTGGCACTGTGCCCTCTTGGGGCTCCCCTGAACGCATGGCAGTGAACCTGGCTGTAAGTTCGCTGCTTCGTCAGATGCCATCAACTGTTAAGTTTCTAGAGCCAGCTGACTTCAGATTCACAGTTTTCGGATGTCTTAAGATACATGACCTATGCTGCTTTGGCGTCTTCTGCCCCTGCATTGGGTTTGACGTGGTTGATGCCAAACCACGAACTTCCGTTCGTATCCCTTACATCAAGATCAGTCTCAGCGGCTAATCTTTCGGCAGTGATCGGAACAATCTCGTTGAAGAGCCCGAGGAGAAATGAAAAGTTCTGTTGTTGGCCTTGGCTGATAATCAGTGCGATGCAAGATGAATGGCACGTTTTTGATCATTTTTGGATCTCAATATTTTGCATTGGAAACTCTTTCCTCTGTTGGTCAGGGGTACCCCGGGCCATGGATATAGCGGCCTGTCTCATTTATTCTTGAAATCTATGCTCTACTCATGCACAAAGCAAGTAACCAAAAGCACGTGGTGTCCCATGGGATATTCGATCCCAACGATTTCAATTCAGGAAAGTACATGCCATTGCGAATATTACTGATGGGATTCCATCCAATGTTGATGCGTTCGATGGGGGCTATTTTGCCGAGGAACGGGGCCCAATTTCGTCCAGTTTATTACCCGTTATTTAGTTCACAGGCTCGAACACAAACACGAACAGGCTAGTCAAGTGCGGAGTGCTCCGTACTCCGTAGCCAAGTAATAAACGTTTGGCCATGCTATAATAATTTCCTGAAATTAGACCATTACATATTCTCCATCAACGTTGAATGGAAAGATTGTCTATAGGTTTCCTACGCCGCTCCGATGAGATGTTTGAGGGGTGTGGGGAGTAGATGACCACAAGACATCTTGGCACCTCTGTGCTCATCCCACGGGTGGGCCATCAAGCAAAAACGCGAGAATTATAGGAATCTTTGTCGGAGCCGAACCGCCCTTCCGCCTGAGGCACGGGAGTCGGTTTCGCATCCCGAATCAGGCCAACGCGTGAAAACTCTTCGGCATGTGGGCCAGTGAGCCAATCAACGCCAAACATGACTCGGAGTCGCATGCGGCACGATCCACCAGGACCCGCTGCTCCACACAGATCGCCGTTGCCCATTGGTCGCCCATAGGCACGTCCCCTGGAGTAAAGAATGGATTCTATTGTCTAATAGTTATTATTCAGGTCGTGCTTAATGGCCAGGAAGATTCATCGGCAAACGGCGAATTGGTCCCCAGGCAAACCGGTTTCCTCGTGGATTTTTCGCGACCCCATCTCGTGCCGACAAATGGCCCCCAGACGTTTTAAATCTCCCAAGTTTTCTTCCTGACGGCCTGAAATCTCCGAACTCTTACACCCCTCCTGTTCCGCCAACACGATCGACTTTGATATATCGTCGGACGGTGAACATCTCTTGTCGCTGACAGCCATTTTGGTTATATAGTTTCAAAGTTCAAAGAAACTTGATTCTCAACAGTCTGGCAAAGCTCGAAAATCGAACAGTAGCAACAAAATAGTCGCGTCTTATACCGCGTTGCTCGATCCCGCCGCAACAACTTCAATTGCAGCTACGCCCACCGCAAAAATCTCGAATACATAACAGGTCTACTTTTAATGAGCCCTGGCGACCACCGCTTATCTCCATTGCGCCATTGATCGAAAACTAAATTTGACGAACACGGAAATTCCGAAGCGACACTTAGAACGAGCCCTTAAGCACACGCTGTATTCGACAAATCGCATCAGTAGCGAGATCCACTTGACACCATCGCGCCAATCGTTTTATCTGCCACGCGCCTTCCCTCCGATTTAGCCCAGCTGCGATACCGATAGCTCATCATGGTTAACTGGAAAGATCTTATCAGCAACCGGGAGCGCCGACCATATCCCGAGGTTGTCGTACCTCTTGCCCGAGGATCTCCGCCCAAAAGCAAAGAAACCACGGACGTCACTTCCACTGACAGCTCTGACCGAGCTTCACTCCAGGAGAATGGCACCAGCGGAGCTAACCCAGGAACCACACTCACTCTGGAATCCCTTCGAGCAGAAATCGAGTCCGACCTCTCCACCTCTGGCCATGACAGTGCCTATGATCGTACGTTCATTCATCCCAAACTTTTATCGCTCGTAGATGTGCATGTTTTGCATTATTGGAATAGTAGGTTAACACCATGCGCTCAATAGGCAAGGCCAAGGTTATCAACAGAGCCGTCCAGGATATTGGCATGGGCCGGTACCAATGGGACCTGTTCGTTCTATGTGGAATGGGTTGGATCGCTGACAAGTAAGCCTAAATTGTATACCCATGCTTTTGGGGTGTGATCCGCTGACAATTCTTGTAATTAGCATTTGGCTGCAGGTATGATGGCAAGAAGTTCGCGGATAATATTAACCTAAGCCATCTAACGTTGTATATTTAGGGGGTTGCCCTGACCCTAACTCCTGTTTCAATGGAGTTTGGTATTCCGGAAGAGCATTCTCGTTTCGCAACTGTCGCTCTTTTCGTGGGTCTTACCATTGGTGCATCATTCTGGGGAATTGCCTCGGATGCCATCGGACGGCGTCCAGCGTTCAACATGACTCTTTTTCTTTGCGGTTCATTCGGTCTTGCTGCGGGCGGCGGGCCTAATTTCGTGGGGTATGTTGTGATGAACCCAGTCTCTCAAACGCAGAATATTCTAACCAAACATTAGTACCTGTGCGATGTACGCATGTCTAGGCCTGGGTGTTGGCGGAAATCTGCCCGTCGACGCTGCGATCTTTTTGGAATGCTTGCCTCCTAATTCTGGAAATATCTTGAGTGGCCTTGCAACTTGGTGGTCTGTCGGAACTCTGATTGCTAGGTTGGTTTACACCATTTCTACTACATGACATGATCTAACCCATCTCAGTATGCTTGCGTGGGCATTCATTCCAAACTTCTCCTGCGACAGCTACGCAACATGTACCAAAGCCAATAACTGGGGATGGCGGTATCTCGTCCTTACATTGGGCGCTATCACGTTCTGCATGTTCCTCTGCCGTTTCTTGCTTTTCACTCTTTATGAGTCACCAAAGTTTCTGGTCTCTAGGGGCCGCCAAGAGGAGGCTATCAACGCTGTTCAGGGAATCGCCCACAAGAACAAGACAACCACTTGGCTCACCGAAGAAATTCTTAATGAGATCGGCGGGTACCCTGAGGAGGAGTCGAAGTCTCAAGGGCTGTCCACCGGTGAAATCATCAAGAGGTCTTTTGAAAGATTTTCCTACCAGCAGGTTGCCCCTCTTTTCAAGACAAAGCGCCTCGCGTTGTCAAGTATGTATTAACAAAATTGGCCTCTCTCGAAATTATTGCTGACTTTAGTCTTAAGCCATTCTCATTTGGTTCTGCTGGACATGTATCGGAATGGGTTATACTCTCTTCAACGCCTTCCTTCCCCAGTACCTGAGCGCCAACTCAACAAGCACCTACATCACCTATCGAAACTATGCCATCACCGCTGTTTGTGGAATTCCAGGACCTCTCCTTGGCTGGTACACAGTGGACATCAAGTATATTGGTCGCAAGGGCACCCTGGCTGCCTCAACCTTGATAACTGGCATCTTACTTTTCTGCTTCACGGCTTCAAAAGACCCTAACGTGCAACTTGTGTGCTCTTCACTGGAGTCTTTCTTCCAAATGATTATGTACGGTGTTCTCTACGCGTACACTCCTGAGGTCTTCCCCGCGCCCAACCGCGGCACAGGAACTGGTATCGCCAGTTGTTTCAACCGGATTGCTGGGTTAATGGCGCCTATCATCGGTATTTATGCCAGTTCCGACCCCGTGGCACCAATCTACGCGTCAGGTGCCCTCATTCTTGCATCTTTCGTTGCTATGATCTTCTTGCCTATTGAGACAGCAGGAAGGCAAAGCCTGTAAACGATGGGGTGTGATGGAAGTATCTTCCTCGTAAGCGCCGAAGCTTAAAATAATCTCTTATCCCCTTTCGTTATATATATCATGCATAGCCTTCAGCAATAATCCATTAGCCTGGTATTCATTAATAGAGGTACATACATTCTCCTGTTATTTTCTACAGTATCCTGATATACTCCTTGCAGCAGATTTGAAGCAATGCCCAACACCAAAATCACGTAGGAAGATTGATGGGCCTCATATGATTCCCATTTAGTTACTTGATTCGATTTGAAAATTATACCTCTCCATGATTATAAACCATGACAAGCAAATAGTGCGAGTCCCGCCGGTAGCCCATACTTGATTTCCCGATAGGCCCGATTGGCCCGGATGAGACTCATCCACGTCCGACGAACACCATGTATGATGCCTTTGACGTATACTCTGCTATCCGAAAGAGACCACCCTAATGACTACACGGTAACATATTAGTGGCAAACCCTCTTGTAATTGGGTCAACACGACCTAGCAAAGTCATTACCAGGATTCTTTTGCCATAGACACCGTATCTACCCTACAAGGAACACAGAAGGGAAGGGAAGGGAAGGGATTTCAATGGAAGTATGGGAAAATGGTAGGGCGTGTATAGTTTAAGCTTTTCTTAGACACATACTCCTACAATCTTTTTTCTTTAAATACACTGCCATATCTTGTCACAAAGGTTTAGTATAAATATTGAGAAAATTCGTATCCAATAAGTTCAATGCGGGAAGATGAATAACCTTACTAGCCGTGCAGAGCAGAGGCTAATTGCTCGTCCAGACTTGTGACACAATCGAGGCCTCTATCTGTGCTCTTTGAGCCTGTTCGGAAGAGCCAGTATTGTCTTTGAAAACACTGTCCATCTCTTCAAGTGTGCGTCCATTTGTTTCAGGAACAAAAAACCATGTCCAAACGAAGGACAGAGCGCAGAATATGCAGAAAAATACGTATGTTCCGTATCCAGTGTTTTGAATCAAAGGTGGAGTAATGAGCCCAATGATGAAGTTATTGAGCCAATTAGACATCGTTGAGTAAGCCACTCCTTTTGCTCGCAAAGAAGTTGGGAAGATCTCAGCTGGCATAGCCCAGGGAATTGGACCCCATGTTGCCCCATATGTTAACATGTAGAAGCATAAAAAGGCAACACAGGTCCAGCCTTCAGCTTGATGAGTTGGCCAGCTATTTGAAAACTGGCTCATGAGAACTGCGATGATCAAGTGAGCTATTGTCATACATATGACTCCCCCAAATAGCAGGGGCCGACGGCCAAAGCGATCCATTCCCCAAAGGGACCAAATACACGCGACCATTTGACAAATGTTGATCACTCCCGACATATTGAGCTGCATATCATGATCTAATCCCATCGACGCAAACAGACTTGGGGAGTAGTAAATGAGAGCATTGACCCCACTGAACTCTAGATTCCACAAGGAAGAAAAACAAAATTAATATTGTATCATATCCATCTTTAGAATTTGGAGAACTCACGCTGAAAGAACATCAGACCTATACCGACATGTGTCCTTTTGAGACATCCTTTGCGAAAGCAGTCAAAATAACTCAACACATGTAGGATAATACGACTTCTCAAGGAGCCATCTTGGAATTTTGGGTGCTTTTGCTCGCTTGAGAGCTTCCGATAAGCCACTTCTGAGCGGATTTCTATCCATTCACGCAGAACGCGAGGATCGTTGCGATCAACCTGCCTTAGTTTGCAAAGAACCTCAAGGGCTTCGTCATCTCTATCCTTCCCTACCAGCCATCTAGGACTGAATGGCAGAAATGGGACCCCCAGACCAAGAAAAATTGCTGGTACCATCTGGATAACATTTCAGGCGTTAATGTCCAGGCCTGACAGCTTATGAGGTGTACATACCTGTATGAGAAATGGTAACCTCCAAGACCAGTCGCTCGGTATAAACCTTGTTCCGTAGGTGGTATAGAATGCTGCCACGATTGCAACAACAATAGAAAGCTCTTGTAAAACTAGAAGCGTTCCTCGAGTCTCGGGTGGTGCAATTTCTGAGATGTAGAGCGGGCCAACCATTGACAACATACCTACCCCGATACCACCAACAAAGCGAGCACCGAGAAGCATAGAGAAACTCATTGCCCCGGTCTGCAAGGCTGATCCGAGCAAAAATATCCAAACAGCGACCATAATGGACCACCGGCGGGAGATCTTATCAGCTAGCCATCCCTGGTTCAAGGCACCGACAAACGCCCCAAGCTCAATCATAGCGGTGAGAAGGCCTTTCTGAAATCCAGCTCCAGCTGCATCCGGAGATACCTCAGGGAATTTGGCTAAAAATTGATCCATCGTCAGGGTCACTGAAACGACCCCCTGGTCGTAACCAAATATGAAGCCACCCATGGTAGCTAGAACAGCACAAGCCGTAACATACTTGTTCGAAACCGCACCTTTAATTCCTAACCCAAGCCAGAGCTGTTAGTATTACTCTTATAAATCCTGATACACACCCACCAGATGGCCCATATGGTACTCGTTGCTCGGGTAGCAGGTCATTATATCCAATGATATCGCCTGTACTGGACTCGAGATGTTGAGAATCGGGTGTTGCAATCTTCTCCATATCTTCAACAGAGAATGGTTCTCCCTCTCTATAATTATCACCGCACAGTAGATTCTTTCTTAGTATAGAAAGTTTTTTCGAAGTAGGGATGAACACATGATTAAATATGGAGCTGTCTCAAGTCTTCCCCTGTCGAAACATCCATTCAATACTGGTTAGGTTGCTCGGATTTGATCAAAACACTTTTCTATCCACATTAGGTTAGACTGTTTAGTTCCCCGTGGGGTTGTGGGATAGTATAAACTTTCCCCCGCTCCCTTCTCATCGGACATGAATTCCTATTCGGCCGCTAGATAGTTTCTGCATATCCACTATCCAGCCATACCCAATTATATTAATCCAGGCACGAGACGGATTCTAGCTTATGGGAGGGGAAGTTCTGGGCAATCGGGCTAGAATTCCACCAAATTGTGAGGGTTTCATATCCCCCCCTCCAATGTCTTCGCTTTTCAAGACAGAACCTATAATGTCTGCACTCATTGGGCACACATTACTAGAAAAATTCAACCGTAACATATTCAGCTAAACTGGTATTTTCTTTTCTTTTCTTTTCCTTTTTTTTTTTTTTTTTAAAGTATGTACACGGCCTTTCTTTTGCTTTCGAACGTGTCGGTGGATCTTATCCTATAGATTCTTGCCTATGTTAGAATGAATCTGATATGGTACGTACCCATGGGGAAAATACTCATTTTGATGTATCTTAGGATATTATTAATACACCTTCTTATAACTAACTAGAGGCAACTTTACGGTGAGTCTATCAAGCGAATGATCTTCAGCGAAGACTTGGCAGGGGGGAATCTGTCTGAATAACTAAATTCTAATGTCCGAAATTCAATTTGCATTTTCCACTCTACATAAGTCTACCCGCATGTATACCCCCTGTGATCAAAAGATCGTCTGCCGTATGATATGCGCTAGCATCCGAAAGGAGGTAGACTATCGGAACTTTCAAATCCGTCCGATCGCCCATTCTCTTCATAGGAGGTTCATTTTGCATAATATCGCCAAGCCAAGGATAGCGATTACACTGCTCCAAAGTCATATCCGTGGCCATGTAGCTTCCCGTTGTCAGAATATTTATGTTCAAATCGGAAAAGATGATAACATACCCTGGAGAAACACTGTTTACCCGAATCTGGTTGGCCGCAAGTTCTACGCCAAGAGCCTTTGCTAATGCAACGACAGCGCCCTTGCTGGAACAGTAGTCACTAGTTGTTTGACCTTTACTAGCAACATAGGCTGCAATAGAGGCAATGAAAACAATAGATCCTCGACATCCGCTTTGAGTAAGTGGCTCCTGCTTTGCCATTTGAATTGCTGCAAGCTGCCCCGCGTAATAGGTGCCTAAGGTATTTACGTTGAAGGTACGGGCAACCGATTCGGGATCTCTCTCGAGATAGGACTGGTCAGGACATATTCCAGCAGCAGTCACCCTAAGAAGTCAGAAATAGATGAAGAGGCGGGCTTCGTGGCGCTCACAGTCCATGTATGCTACCAAAGTCCTTCACAATTTCATCAAAGCTTGCCTTCAACACATCGTACTTGGTCACATCACTCCTAATTTCAAAATATTTTAGTCAATATATCGGAGATATAGGCGCTCGACTAAGCAGCTCACTTGTAAAGTTTGACTTGAACTCCATAATCTTTCTGCAGTTTATAGAAGTGTTCGTGTGGTTGTTCTAGAAAGTCGATGACAGCCACATTGCCACCGGCCTCGGCAACTGCGAACGCGAATGCAAGGCCAAGGCCTCGAGCACCACCGGTGATCACAATTGTCCTGCCCTTGAGAGATAAGAGATCTTGGATCGTATTTGTCAGAAAACTATTGACGTTCGACATGGTGGTGGTTAAGACGTGTTGTTGTTCCAAGGTTGTCTTTGACTGGTGAATTGTCAACGATATATCTGGATGAAATGAAAGAAGGGAACTACTTGGATGGAACCAATTGAAGATTTATCAACATAGGCAAAATATCAGTCTTACATTGAATCGGAACTTGATTTCCCCCATTGGATGAAAGTTCACAACGGCCCGCCCACCCGCTCTTCGTGATACTTTGGGAGTCGATCGGATTTCCTCCCCGACTCGGATTTCGTTTCAAATTTCTCAGAAAATTTGCACGAAATAACGATACAGCTAGTAGCAACTGAAACCCGGAACTCTGCGTGATCGGAGCATGGGTAATTTCCGGTGGCCCTAGGAGAGGGGGTAATAATATTCATTGATCGGCTAAGAAGCCGCGTATTCGGAATAAATACGCGCATGCGATATTATATCACACGATGACTTTTAAAATATCTTCCTCTGCTGCTTCGCCCGCAGTTTGGTAAATCTATTGCTTTGACTACCAGCCCATTATGTCCTGCTCCAACCCCTCCAGCAAGGACAGTCAGGCTGTCTTGATATTGAGGAATTTTCTGTTCGATATTTGCAATCAGAATGGCGGTGGTCATGGTGGCTCCGCTATTGGCATGGCTGCCATTGGTGTAGCTTTGTACAAATACGTGATGAGATACAATCCATCCAATCCAGATTGGTTTGATAGAGACCGTTTCGTTCTTTCGAATGGTATTGTTGCCCTCGTGATTCATTTCCTGCCTAGGCTAAGAAAAAGTATTAACAGGACATTGTGCTATGTTTCTCTATGCTTTGAATCATCTCACTGGATTTGATGATTGGACAATGGATGAAATCAAAGGATATGGCAGCACAAAGACTGACGGATATACAACTATTTGTCATGCTCATCCAGAAATTGAGGTCCCAGGCGTTGAAGTTACCACAGGACCTTTAGGGCAAGGTATTGCCAATGCAGTTGGCTTGGCGATTGCATCCAAGAATCTCCGCGCCAAGTTCAATAAGCCAGGATTCGACCTGGTTCAATCTCGAATTTACTGCATGACGGGAGATGGATGTCTTATGGAGGGCGTTGCTCTTGAAGCTATTTCTCTTGCAGGGAGCCTAGGTTTGGACAACCTGGTCTTGATATATGACAATAATCAAATAACCTGCGACGGCCCACTGGATTGGATCAACACCGAGAACATCAATGACAAGATGAGAGCGACTGGCTGGAATGTCCTGGAAATAATGGACGGCTCCTACGATGTCAGCTCAATTGTTTCAGCTCTCGACTACGCGAAAACCGTTAGTGGAAAGCCAACATTCGTGAATATTCATACAATAATCGGTCTAGGAACGCCAGTGGCTGGGACAGCTAAAGCTCATCATGGCGCATTTGATAAGGCTGCCGTTGAGGCATCCAAGATCGCCGCTGGCCAGGACCCATCTGTTACTCATTTCATCCCACCATCCCAGCTAGCTTACTTTCGAGAGCGGAAAACACATGGGGAGATCTTGCAGCAAGATTGGAATTCTGCGTTGGACAACTACCAATCTGAATTTCCAAGGTTGGGAGCAGAATTCAATAGCAGGATAAAAGGTCAATATAGCACTGATTGGCTAGAGCTCCTGAAATCGATTGACTCAAATCAATTTCAAGGCAGTGCAACCCGGGATGTGAATGGAGTTGTTATTGAGAAGCTCTGGGATCTTCTCCCATCGCTGTGTGGTGGTGGAGCTGATCTTGCAAACTCCAACAAGTTCTCATATACGGAGCAGGACGTATTTCATCCATCTGTTGGATACTCCGGTCGATATATAAGACATGGAATTCGTGAACACGCCATGGCTTCCGTCGCCAATGGGTTAGCGGCTTATGGACCAGGAACCTTCCTGCCAGTCACAGCTACTTTCTTAATGTTTTATCTTTACGTAAGTACCATTGGATATCCATGGATGCATTTAAAAATATCTCACTAATTTACTAGGCGGCCCCTGGTGTGCGAATGGGTGCTTTGAGCCACCTTCCAGTCATACATTGTGCCACGCACGACTCATTTGCTGAAGGGCAAAACGGACCAACGCATCAACCTGTCGAAGTCGATTCACTCTACAAGGCAATGCCAAATCTGACATTTGTTCGGCCATGTGATGCCGAGGAAACAATCGGAGCATGGATTCTCGCAGTGTCAAAGCGATTGGGCCCCAGCATGCTTTCCCTCGGGCGCGACCCCGTGGGAACGGTCCCAGGAACTGATAGGTTCAAGATTGCTAAAGGCGCATATGTTATTATTGAAAAAGAAAAGTATGACCTGACGCTTGTCAGTTGTGGGACAAACTTGCATTATGCGGTTGATGCGGCTTGTCGTCTCGACGAAATGGGAATCTTTACTCGGGTCGTCAGTGCACCAAGCCTTGATCACTTTGATCAGCAGTCAAAGGAGTATCAGGCCAGCGTATTTCCACACGATGGTACTCCAATAATAAGCGTGGAAGAGTATATCGCAACGACTTGGGCCAAGTACGCTACAGCAAGTATTGGAATGAAGGGATACGGATACTCGGCATCCAATCCTAGTAACTACGACCGTTTCGAGCTTGACACGAAAGGAATAGTAAAAAGAGTGCGCCACTATCTGGAGAGCTTAGATGGAAAGAATGCCAGAATTGCGGGCTGGCAACAAATCTAAATTGTCAAAGGGTTCAAGTTTTCAGTTAGTTGATAGTTCTAGACGTGCATTACAATGATATTCAATTTGGTTAACAGGACGCCTTTCAAGACTTCAAACTTGTACATATGCAAGGAATATATTACATCAAACCCATAATAGAGCTTGCCACAGGCTTATTTGTATATATTCTCAGCTCTCTGTAGTTCTATAGAGATTACGGATTCTTTGTTGGTGCGTATGCGGTCGATGGTATATTTCATAGACAGGCTAATGAGACATGTTGGCTTATTACATGAAAGAAATCTTAGAAATCTCCTGGGATACAGAAGTTCGTTTCTAAATCTGAATTCCGACTCATTAGCTGCTTTGTTTTGCCCGCTAGGAACAGAAAGCTCCCCACCCCCACTCCCGGAAACCATCCCCGGCATCTCCAGACCCACTGGTGCTTCAGTCACCCCGGAATCTTGGTTCCCACCCGGAAAACGAATCTTGATGGCAGGTATCTAGTTCACATCGGAATTTTGTCTGTAACAACCGAGCTTTTCAAGCGCGATGCCCGATTGTCCTCATTCCCTTGCTAAGTCCTAGCTGATAGGGGTACCATAAGTATTTCTTCGATCCAACGTCGGGACATAATTTTACTTCAGCACGAAGAAGTCACTCTGCATATTTCACCATCAAAATTGGGTCGATAAAAACCGTAACCATGTCGGCCTACGCAAAGGAGCTTAATGCTATCATCATTGGTGCCGGTCCAGCTGGGATCGCAATGGCTTATAGGTTGAAACATGATCTAAAATTCGATGATTTTAGCATTTATGACAAGCTCGATGGTGTTGGAGGAACATGGAAAACAAATACATACCCTGGATGGTGAGATATTCCCTATTGTTTCTTGGAAAATCTACCAAAATCTAACCATATCACAGTGGATGTGATCTCCCATCCCACCTCTACTCTTTCAGCTTCAACCTTAACCCAAACTGGTCCAAAGAACTATGCGAGCAACCTGAGATTTTACAGTGTATGTTGAGCTCTCCTAAACAAATTTTTACAAGACTGACAGTCTATAATAGACATGGAAGATACCGTTGACAAATTCGATCTTCGGAAGCACATCCATACTTCAGTTGAGTGTACTGGTGCTTCGTGGCACGATGAACTCCAAAAGTGGGAAGTCAATCTTAAAGACAATGCCACGGGTATCGAGTACACTCGATTTGCCTCTGTCTTTGTATCTGCCATTGGTGCGTTCACGCTCCCCCGTGATGTCCGCTTCCCAGGCATGGAGAATTTTCAAGGGCCCATGTTTCACACAGCCCGCTGGGATCACTCTGTGGACTACAAGGGAAAGCGTGTAGCAGTTATTGGCAATGGTTGCAGCGCTGCACAGGTGGTGCCTGCCATTGCAAAAAGCGCGGGATTTGTGAAGCAGTATGCCCGGAGCGGGCAGTGGTTTCATGCCCGGCCTAATCACGTTTATACCGAGTTCGAGAAGTTTTTGTTCCGATGGATACCATTGCGCCAGCGATTGCTCCGCTTGCGCATCTTCATTGACGCCGATGAAGAAACGACGACATACTTCCCGACTCCGAAGGGAAGAAAAGCCCGGGTTGAAACGGAAGAACAGTCCAAAAGGTATATTCGATCTAAAGCTCCTGAGAAGTACTGGAAGCATATCATCCCGGATTTCCCGCTTGGCTGCAAACGCAGGATATTCGACCCGGATTATCTTGAGTCTCTGAACTTCAACAATGTTGCTCTCCTCCCAGAGGGAATATTGGAGATTACGGAGAGCGGAATTACCAGTAGTTCCGGTATCAAAGACGATTTCGACATCATAGTTCTAGCAACAGGCTTCCAGGTGTCTCAGTTCCTCGCGGGGATGAACATCAAAGGCGCGAATGGCAAGTCTCTTCAGCAGCAGTGGGAAGAATGTCGTGGTGCACAGGCCTATTTAGGAACACACGTCCACAACTTCCCTAACATGGCTATTCTATTCGGCCCAAATACCTTCCCTGCAAACAACTCAGCTTTGTTCGCTTGCGAAACACAAGTCAATTACGCAGTTGAGTCTCTATTCAAACCACTTATCGATCACCGAGCTACTGTGATTGAAGTGAGACAGGCAGCTGAAGACCGTGAAACAAACGCCATTCATAAGGAATTGTCAGATACTGTGTTTGCTGGAGACTGCTCCAATTGGTACATTGGAAATCATGGTCGGAATGCTGCATCTTGGCCAGGGCTTGCACGCACTTTCTGGTTCCGAACTTACTTTCCAAACTGGTCTGCATTCAACATGATTGGCGGCTCCTATATTTGGCCACTACATTTTCTGCATCGCCTTTCAAGAACCTCTAGTCCTGCGATGAAATATGTGACAGCCATCGTTCTTATCGCTGCCGCGATCAGATCGGGTCTTTGCACAACCCTCTCCACACAAGTGAGCGAATTAATGCCAACAGGCAGTATGCCTTCTATTCTGGCCCGGACTATTTAGTGATGCTATATTTGATGTTACCTTTCTCATGTATAGTCTACTGTGGCGTTTGGAAGTTGTACTCTTCAAGATAGTTATCAACCATATCTTTATATCCTTGCTGTTTTGCTTGAGACATACCATGCTACGTATTACCTCCACTATTTCAGATATGCAACTCGTTCATTGAGGCCAGTCTCTTGTGAGGTGCTGGCCATGGTACAAAAAAAGTCCAAAGAGAATAAAGAATGTCTGAAAGGTAGCTTAGAGGGAATTTTGAGGGTCCTAAATTATGCTTAGACTTAAGCATCCGACAGTATAGACACACAATCGGACTATGAAATGCTTGTTTAGACTCTATACTTGAAGGCTCGCCATATCAAACTTCAACTCTGGAAGGCGGGGAGGCACATCTCTACACCGTCATATTTAATGCTGTACATACCAAGTTATATATGTATTCGAACAAACTCAGGAAAATACTATCTTCCCGATACTCAGATGTGGTCGTTCCCACGTACGTTCGAACACGTATTACATCGTATGTATATTATTCTCGATCCCGACCGGCGGCGTAGGTGTGGAGCCCAGGGGAATTCTGACTTTCTTGGCATGGAATCCACGCCCGATCGGAATTCTACAAATAATTGGAAACAATCACCGTGTGGGGGTTCGCATGCGAGACCCCTGGAAGTCGGAACTGGAATGCTTTCGGTGCTGATTCGCGGTTGTAAACCACCAGGTATGGCCAAATATTTAAAATAAGCTGCGACATGGGAGACATCTTATGTCTTGAAAAGTCAGCCCAAATTATTGTATAAATCACACATCCATCCAAATTGCAACTGAAACCCAACTATCATGTCATCAATGAGTAATTACCACCAGGAGGCTTTGAAAAAGGTCTGAAAATTCCGCCGTCTTCGATATATAGCGCGACAATTAACATAATATTCAAGCTTCAAAACCCCGCACTGTTCATATCAGGAGCTTTCATTGATGGAAAGTGGATTGCAAAAGATCATGAATTTGAGGTTTATGGTAATATATAACTTTTTATTCGACAATTATCGGGCTAACGTCATGTGTAATAGAGCCATCTACAGCCACGGTGCTGGGAAAGGTAGCGGACTGTGACCTCGAAGACTTCCGGACTGCCATCCAAAGTGCTTCTCAAATCCAGAAAACCTTCTATACAAGTACCACAGGTCTCTCAAGAGGCACTTTACTACGAAAGTGGAATGATCTTATCTTGCAGAACAAAGAAGATAGTATGTCTTCGCTCCCTGATTACTACATAGAATCCAGTTGTGACGCACCTATATGCTGACTGCAGTTGGCCAGTCGCTACAATCTTATGTCTTGAAAATGGAAAGACATACGCGGAAGCTCTTGGCGAGGTTGTTTATGCTGCTAGCTTTATCTCGTGGTTTGCTGAAGAAGCGACGCGCGCTTACGGCATTACAATCCCATCTTCTACACCTCGCACAACTCTGATGACGCTGCGAGAGCCAGTTGGCGTTTGTGGCATCATCACGCCTTGGAACTTTCCCGCTGCAATGATTACGAGAAAGATTGGGCCAGCGATTGCTGCGGGCTGCGCAGTAGTAATCAAGCCACCCAGCGAGACCCCATTCACTTGCCTAGCCTTGACCAAGCTGGCAGTTGATGCAGGCCTTCCTCCCACCTTGATACAAGTCTGCCCAACAAAGAATCGGCAAGCAGCAACTGAGCTTGCCACAAATCCACTGATAAAGAAAATAAGTTTCACCGGGTCGACAAACGTGGGCAAAATGCTAGCTAATCTGGCTTCTGGCACTTTAAAGCGAGTGAGTTTGGAGCTAGGTACGTCGATTGAATACCACACCGTGAAATTGATACCCTATTGACTATCGGCGATTGAATAATGGCGTTCAATGACTAACTGGACTCCATGAAATAGGTGGAAATGCACCCTTTATTGTGTTTGATGATGCCGACTTGGACCTCGCAGTTGAAGGCGCCATGTTCTGCAAGTTCAGATGCTCAGGGCAGACCTGTGTGTGGTAAGTAGAGAATTGATGCGAACCACTCTAAGTCCTATACTAAAAAATTTGTGATTTAGTGCCAACCGACTATATGTACATAAGCGGATTGCTAAAGACTTCACACAACGTTTGGTTCAGAAGGTAAAAACGCTCACACCCGGACCAGGGTTGAACTCGTCTACAACCCAAGGCCCACTTGTGAACCAAGCCGCGGTGGATAAAGTAATCGCACACATCTCAGATGCCGTATCGAAAGGCGCAAAGGTGGAAATCGGAGGACAACCTGTGAAACCTCCTGGCTTCATGTTCGAACCGACCATTATCTCGGGCGTGAAGCGAGATATGGTGGTTTGCGACGACGAGACCTTCGGTCCTCTTGCTCCAATTATCGAATTTGAGACCGAAGACGAGGTCATTGATCTTGCTAATGATACCCCATTTGGACTTTCGGGATACTTCTTCTCTAGAGATGTAGGCCGGGTCATGCGAGTTGCCCAGAGACTACAGGTTGGGATGGTTGGGGCCAATACGGGCAAGATCAGTGCCGCGGAGGCCCCATTTGGGGGAGTGAAGGAAAGCGGGTATGGCCATGAAGGCAGCGCATATGGACTGGAGGAATACCAGAGTCTGAAAAGCGTGACTATAGGGAACTGGTAATATATTTCACAAAATTTATCGTCGGTTTCTTTTATTACAATTCCTCCGTAGTACTTTGTTCCATGCCGGGCCTGTCTCGGGACTGCATTTCCGGCATCGCGGCCTTCCCCGCATCCATTGAATCCACTAGCTGCAGATCCAATGGGCTCAATTGAACGGTACACAGTACAGAACCAGGCTATAGTCCGGAGATAGCGAAGCACATTTATATGGCTCCAGGCCGCCTAATCTGCCAGGCATATTTTCAATATCTTTTTTTTCACTGAAAAGAAATCGACTACCCAATTGATACCAAATGGCATCTAAGCGAAAATACGTGTCAACTGCGTGCGATACGTGCAGAGAAAGCAAAGTGAAGGTAGAAGAATGTTTGCAGTGCTTTGAACAAGGTGCTAATTTGAGTAGTGTGACGGAATTCGTCCATCATGCTCAAATTGCCAACATAAAATGAGACCCTGCAATTATCAAGTGGGAATGGACAAGCGGAAGTGCGTCATAAAACACCCTATCACTTGGGTTATGACAATGACTAAACAACTACAGAATATCTTTGAAATTCGTCGTTGATCTATTGATGAGCAGAGTTGATGAACTGTCTCAGTTCATTGTTGAGAAAGGCTTTGGCTTGCCGCCAACCTTCAACGCGAATGATATTGCTCTGAAAAATGCATTGGAAACATTGGGTTTGCGTCACATTAAAGTTGCACTGGAAGAGATCGAAAAGAAACAGATACAACCTGAAAAATCCAAGAATGGCCAGACGGGCAGCCTGTCGTATATTGGTGGCCACGCGGCCGCAGACAACTTCGATATTTCTGAAGTTGACCCAGCCATGGACTTGCTAATAGACCCATTAGCGGCCTCTAATATCGGATCATTTAATCAAATGCAATTACAGCATCAGATGCCTCTCGATTCTTCGGACGATGGATCAAATAAACAGTCAAGCGACGACGGAAATAATGATGAGTTCGAAATACTACAATATCACCCTGAGAAGTCTGCAGATTTTGAAAATGTTATTCATCTATCTGCATCTCAGCGATTGAACAAAGACCAGGAATCATCACAGCACGAGAATGGTGACCAGAAGAGCAGTGATGGCATCGGCCAGCTTCGAAGCGACATTTCACCAGAAAGTGCAGCCCAGAGCCCCGCTGAGGACGACAGCGATATCGAGGGTATGATTCACCACTTGTCAGACCGTATGGGGAGTCTTCAGGTTGGATCAGATGGGAAAATACGATACTATGGGCCGACATCACATTTCAATCTTCTAAGAATGCCTACGCCGGATAAATTGACTGTACACAGGACCGTCAGGAAGGATGGAAATGAATATCTCGAGCGTATGGGTCTGGACAAAGAGATCCCACAATCCCTGGAAGATCATTTGATCAACCTCTTTTTCGTGTGGCATAGTCCTACTGTGGATGTGGTCAGCCGTGGGGTGTATGAGATGGCTAAACAACAATGGAAAGAGCACGGAGAGGAAACCGTATGCTACTCTGAAGCTCTCACAAATGCGATGTGTGTTGGCAAATATTTCAAAACTAGACATCTTCACTGACATTCTATGCTTAGGTGCTGCCTTGGTGCGGCGTTTGAGCCTCGGTACCATCCTACTTTCGTCACATATCCCAAGTCTCTCTCAGACTTTTTCGCAGATAGAGCCAAGACATTTCTCGATATTGAACTAGACTCACCTACCATTGCAACTGTTCAAGCAATGGTTGTTCTGAGCGGTCATGACATTGGCTGCCAGAGAGATTCCAGGGGGTGGCTTTACAGCGGTAGGTGATGTGATGTTTCTCCCTTTCTCGCAATTTGTCTGCGGAATTCATCTGCTAAAAAATATTTTCTCCTAGGAATGGCTATGCGCCTAGCATTTGATTTAGGCCTGCACCTCGACATGACATCATATGTCAGGGATGGGACTATAAATGAAGCCGAAGCTGATCTGAGATCTGTCGTTTTCTGGGGTGCTTACACCCTCGACCAGTAAGTAAAATCTTAGAATAGGGAGTCATTCCAAACTGAAAAACGTACTTATACTTTGTCAGCCACTGGGGCTTTTTATTGGGCCGGCCCTCCAGAATTAGTTTAGAAGAGGTCACGGCTACCAAACCTTCATTGAACTTGGAAGGGAGCCAGAGTCAGCGTTGGTACCCATATGGTCTGCCGTTTTCAACTTCATATCCATTGGGTAAAACACTTTTCAGTCCAAACACATTACTTAGTCGATACAGAATAGAGCTTTGTGACATCATGACGCCTCTAGGCCACGCACTGTGAGTTCATTACTGGACCCTGGGCTGGGAGCCTCGGGAATCAAAAGGCGGCTTCACTAATATTCTTCCTGTTTAAGATACGGCTCGAGTCAAATTTCAAAACAGACTCTCCAACTGCTCAATGAGAAAACTACTCGAAGATTGCTCTCCTGGAAAGCCGAACTGCCTGTGCTCCTACAAATCAATGATGACACGGCACAGACACCACCACTTCCTCATATCTTGTTGCTTCAGTATGCTACGCATCTTCCTATCCCAGTCTGAGATGTCGCTGATACACGGATTAGCTTGCACTATCAGCAATCCATGATCCACGCGCATAGACCTTGGATGTCCCAAAAGTCTCTACAGCCTCAACCTCAGCAAGGGCCAGGCTTTACCCATGCTAGGAAAATGTGCATTAGTTCTGCTCTTTCGATTGCAGAAATACTTCGTCTCTACGAAAGATATTACAGCTTTCGTCGCATGAATATACAGGCGGTCGCGATAACGTGCTCCGCAGCCCTGATCCTAATTTTTGCGAAGATCTTGGATGCGGAAGCACACGAAGACCCTACCACTAACATCAGCCCCGAGAAAAATACACCTCTCGAGCCAATTATAGCCCTGAATATTTGTTTCAGGGCCTTGGAAGAATTTGGCTCTTCTTGGGAGAGTGCGAAGCGTGCACAGAGTTTTCTCTTGCGCATGCAAGAGTTAATGGCCCTTAGATGTCAGCCCGGCCGTCCTACGAAACGACATCTTGACCAAGCCAGCCCCTCTGATACAAAGCGCTCTCGTACATCGTTCAACATGCAACCGCAGAATAGTGAGAGCAGCAGCCGAGTTGACACGAGTGAAGATTTTGACTGGCTGTGGGCGACAGCTATGGGCGCCATGCCTTCCAGATGCTAGAGGGGTTCTTGAGGGTAGTGGCGATAAGTATGACTAGAGCCAACAGAGGGTGGAGGAGCAGTCAGTGAAGGCCGGGAAGGCATGTTCAAATGCAAAAGAAAGGGAATGCATCGAGTTCTCCTTCGGCGGCACCTTCCAGTTCAGCCCTGGAAGCAAAGCGCGGCCTGTCCAAACAAAATAAGAGAGGATTTGAACCAATTTGTTTTCAGCAAATAGCCAACTTCAACGGGGACTCATTTTGTGCATGAATTTATGTGCACGAAATCCATGGCCCCCAAAAAACATAAAGTTACCCATCCAATGATTCTGAGTCGGCATGTATTGAAGCCCCGCAGCCGAGTCAGTGTTGCCCAAAGCGTATCCGAAAATCCCCCTGAGCGAGTCATATTTGATGAACAGGGAAGCTACAAGTTATTTTAGAGTGGATTGTAAATATATTTGTAAATATATAACATTCTCCCGGCATTTATCGCTATTTGGGCCACATTGAAACAGAGACACCCGTGCGCAGCAATGGGCTCTACTGGGGATTATTCAATCCCAAAGGAGGCTCAGCTCCTCCTCGAGGAAGGTATCATCAAGAACCCTCTGGTGTCTTTGCCACCTGAGCTGGCCAATCTGACCAAGCATGTCGCTTTCGAGGGCTCGGCGAAACCTAGTGTTCCCATCAACTGGCGATTCGCTGAGAGTATCGCTTCTCTCAAGGGCTTCGAGGCGACCATGTTGAACCTTTTACTTACACGGAAATATGGCATTGAACCGGTGGATGTGGTCATCAACACGTAAACTCAGAGCCTACTGATTTATTTGGATAGCAAACTGACTATGCCCACAGTGATCATGCGACATTATTCATCATGTCCATGTTCTTGACCCAGGTCATTAAAGATGGAAAGCCTACTCCATTCAATATAATGTCACCTGATACGAAGCAGCTGTTCCCAGATAGAGACCTGCATAACCTAAACGGTAGTCTGCATCGATCTTTGGCTTCGAATATCTATAAAACAAAAGATGGTCGATTTTACCATACTCATAGTAAGCTGTGCCTGATAACCTGAAGTTCCTTTTGGAGCGAAGACTCACAAGTCTATAGCAAGTATGAACCCAGTTCCTACATTGACTGCTCTGGGTCTGCCACTTGATGATGATTCGGGCGACACAATTGACACCGTGGTGCAAAAGATCCAAGATACGGTTTCCAAACACGACGCTGCTTCCCTGGACCATCTGATGAATGAAGATTATCTACAGGCAGGCACCATTGCTTATTCAACCGAAGAATTTTTTGCCACTGAGCAAGGAAAGGCGACCGAAAGAGTAGGACTCTATGAGATCTTCAAAGAACCAGAATCTTCGCATCCAGCAAGCTGGTGGAAGGACAATGAAGGCCTTCGGGCGTCTCCAAAACGACCGCTTGTTGGTTTGAAAATCGTTGATCTGACCAGGGTCATTGCTGGCCCTACCATCGCGAGAGGTCTTGCTGAACAAGGCGCAAGCGTAATGCGAATTGTTTCACCCCATATAACCGATCTCTCTCCCCTTCATCAAGACCTCAACTGGGGGAAGTGGAACGCACACCTGCATCTCAAGAATGAGGAAGACAAGGAAAAGTTGCGAACTTTAATATTAGATGCAGACGTTGTCATCGATGGGTATAGGCCAGGAGTCATAGAGCGCTTTGGTTTTGGGCGAAGTGATATCTTCAACCTTGTCAAGGATCGCTCATATGGGATTATCCATCTCCGCGAGAACTGCTATGGATGGTATGGGCCTTGGAGTCATCGCAGTGGCTGGCAGCAAATTAGCGATGCTGTAAGTTAATCTCGAACTCACTTTGATGAAAAGATGGAATGAGTTACTCATTCATACATACACAGTGCTGTGGTATCTCCACGTCATTTGCACAAGCAATGGGCCACCAAGAGGCTGTTACGCCTGTTTTTCCCAACTCCGACTTCTGGTGAGAATCAGATGCCATTCTACTACAATCCCTGGATCACCACTAACCCTCGTATCTTATTTCAAAGCACCGGCGTTATTGGTACTACGGCCATCTTAGAAGCCCTCGTTAAACGTGCAGAAAGTGGAGGTAGCTACGGTGTTGATGTGAGCACGCAATAAATTTGGCTCATTCAAATTCGGGTGTCTAATCAAATCTCAAATTAGGTTTCCTTGAATTATTATTCCCAGTGGCTTGCTCGGACTGTTGGAACATATCCCCAAGATATATGGACCGAGTTATGGAACAGACACGAGTCGCCATCATTCAGGCATTTTCACGGGATGCTCCATACGCTGCCACGCACCCTGGGACTTCTCAAACAGCATGACTCTGACTCTCTTCTCAAGCCAGAGTTCTTTGAGCCGCGTGAATCCAAGGCCGTTGGAACGACTTTCATTCAGGTCAAGCCGATAGCACAATTCCCAAATGGCGAAGTAGAGTTGGGCTACAATATTGGCACGAGAGGAAACGGCGTCGACGACCCAGTCTGGCCAGAGGATCTATCTGTCGAATTTGCCAAAACCATAAAAACACAGTAGAATCTTCAACTATCTTGAGATCAATACGATGTTGTAACAGCCTGCTCCCGATGTTTCAATATAGTGGCATATATCGGCAGATGTTCATGTCTAGTCTTCTAAGTCCAGGGTCAATCTGACCGAAAGCATTCTACCATGTATCCTATAATGCCTTCCAATGTTCATTTATAGTTTGCCGGTGATAGGGAACGACAAATTGAGATTATAGGCATTAACACCATCCAAGATAAGACATCTACTTGACGAAGAGGGGACCGAGATGGAGCGTGCAATCGTGTTTTCAAAGATCCTCAATCAAGGGTTTGGCGGAAGTGGAGATATGTAAAGGGTGAATTGTCATTTTGTGCACGTTGTGTCCCGTCCTGTCAAACAGCTTCTCCCAGAAACTTCCAAGGTTAGCCGACTTAATCGGCTCCGAGTTGTGGCATTCGGAGAGAGATTACGGGGCTAATTCCGCGGGACTTCATGATGTCACGAACATAGCCGAGAGCTAAAGCCGAGGTAATATCAACTTTACACAACTACCGGGACCTCCAACTCAGAAAATCAGACGGTCATATGAGCTTGACACGGCAAAATGAAAGGTTCTAAGATGGCTGAGATCGATGTTTGGGGTCTTCTTTTCGAACGTCCCTCTTTAGATTTCCCGCCCAACCATGGTATGTACATCCGGTTCTCCGCTCTAGTGATTACCCCCCACCTGATAACATAGTCATTTTCCAATCTGCAAGTCCGAATGGCGTGCGGACATATCAAGATGTTCGACAAAAATCAGCGCAATTTGGAAGTGCTCTTCAAACTGAATGGGGGTGGCAGAAGGGCGATGTACTGGTAGTGATGGCGCCTAATCACATTGATACCCCTGCTGTAACGTGGGGCTGCCACTACGTTGGAGGAACTGTGTGCCCTGTGAATCCGGACCTATCTACTCAAGGTCTTCGCCAGCAGTTAGAGGCAAGCAGGGCTTGTGGTCTCGTCGTACATTCGCGCTGCCTGTCCGTCGCGTTGGAAGCTGCCCAGCTCGCCAATCTCCCGCATGATCGCATCCTAGTGCTGGAATCTGATCTTTCCATTGAAAGAAAGTTTGGCATTTTGTCCACTGCAGAACTAACAGATCTGGCACAAAGTAAAAATGCTACTATTCGTGCTCGAGTGTCTATCGACCCCTCTAATGATGTCGCATACCTTGTCTACTCCTCTGGTACGACTGGTCGGCCGAAGGGTGTCGAAATATCCCACCTAAATGTGGTTGCAGCTGTCCTCATGCAGGCAGAAGTGGATAAAAAGCATATCGACTGGCGTAGCAGCCGTACCCTGGCTGTACTTCCAGTCTTTCATATCTATGGTATAGCTCTCTACACGATCATGGATTGTTCCGGGCTAATAAATACTAGGCTTAGTTTGTTTGGTACATCTCCCGATGTATCTCGGTACGACAACTCTCTTTATGGAAAGATTTGAGATAGATCACTTTTGCCACCTTATCCAAAATTACAGAATATCCCATGCCTACGTCGCTCCTCCCATCGTCCTCCATCTCACCAAAAGTCCATCGGTTGAAAGATACGATTTGACATCTCTGAGTATGCTCACTTCCGGCGGCGCACCACTGGCTGCCAACTTGATACGAGAACTGTTCCAGAAACGGGGAATACCAATTCGGCAGGCTTATGGGCTCTCAGAAACAACCTCGGTCTCTCATATTCAGGTAAGTTCCACCGACATAATTCTTTGTCCAAAGTATCTGATAAATCAGCGTTGGGACGATTGGAGGAGTGGGATTGGGTCAAATGGTCCTCCCATACCAGGATTGGAGGCGAAATTCGCCCTTGGTGATGGTCGAAAGGCAGCCCCAGGTGAAGAGGGGGAGTTATTGGTCCGTGGCCCCACAGTCTTCAAGAGCTATCGCGATGATTCGGATATGACCTCGAACTCTTTGACGGATGATGGATGGTTCCAGACAGGTAAGTCTTTTCACCAAATACGTGTTACAGATAGTATCTGACTACGTTAGGGGATATCGGATACGAGGACGATAATCATAACATGTTTATCACTGACCGCTCCAAAGATTTAATAAAATACAAAGGTTACCAGGTTGCACCAGTTGAGCTAGAAGATCTACTTCTGAAAAACGAGATGGTGGATGATGTAGCCGTTATTGGCATCATGAACCACGACGTAGCGAGTGAAGTCCCACTCGCATTTGTTGTGCTGAAAGCAGGCAAAAAGGAGGACATAAAAGCGGCCCAAGAATTACAGGATTTTGTTAAAGATCACACATTACACTACAAGCAATTGCGTGGCGGGGTAATCTTTACACGAGAAATCCCCAGAGGGCCTTCAGGGAAAATTCTGAAGCGCATCCTACGTGAACGCGCCAACGGGCCAGATAAAGCCCGAAGGCTCGTGGTTTCGAAGCACAAAGGATATGAAAAAGCAGCCAAGCTGTAGGATTCTTGCATCGAATGAAGCCAATTAGATGTACAGGAATAGATCTACGGAGTTCTAAATTATGACTGAAAATCCAATCAAATTTGCTTCAAAGCGCAACTCACGAAATATAGTAAACCCCACGTGTCGTTATTTTCAGTTCGAATACTGCAGCTTTGTTACGCGCATGTTGGTATCGATGAAGGAGACCATCGATCCAAAGAGAAACAACTTTTTAGTCTACCCATACACAGACATCCAGCCAATTACTTTCTCTTGCAATGAGAAATTAAACATCTTTATCAGAGCATCTCGTTGGAATCAAATGCACAAATTCCTTATGGAGTCCAAAATATTATAGCATCATGCACTTTGAGCCCCGACTTAGCAAAGATTCAATAAGCTGAAAATCACACCATCTCATCTGGCTCATCCATCTCCCAGCCTTATACGGCCTTGCAGATGATTTAATCGTTGCTGCCTTGTTCTTGACTGGCAGGCTTTAACATAATCCTTTTGATAGCGATCATATCGCCCCACGAACGCACCAGTTATCATCCAATTTATTGTATGATAGCAAGAACACCACTGTACATCATAAACGTATAAGGATATCTGGAGATGATAATACCAAATAATGACTATACCCAACAAGGAGTTTTGACGCAGCTCTCTCGATAGTATCGTCACTAAGGATACAACTTGGCCTACAAAAGCACAAAACCTTAGAACGTCGTCGGTCAATAATGAGCCTTATCCGCAGGGCTTTTATGGAAGATTCGGAGATGGCAAAGATTCGAAATATACTCAAAAATGATTGGTTCATTCATATCGAAATAGTAGATGTGCTGAGAGGGTTCTGATAGATATCTACTAGCACTTCACGAGGTGTCTGTTAGTATAAATATGTGGGGCTCATTCCTACCTTGACAGACACTTACCTGGAACTGCTTAGCAGTCTATCGATTCGTTATCCAAGCACTACATCAATGTGGGTCCCGGCTATGATGGATGCGGGGAGGGAGTGGAGAGGTAATCAACTGACTCAATGGATACGACGTGTATACTGAACCTTGCCCGCATCTTCTCTCCAAATGGGCCGGGGGACCTCGGCCGTAGTCTCGAATAAAGCTCTCACAGGAAACCCTTTCAATCGATCAGAAGATGACCATCGATTTTCCAAAGGACTATCTCGTTTTGCACTCAGAACATCCGTATTGCCCTCTTTACAATGGACGAGTCCACTTCTACATCGAATATTAGTTGCGATGTTGTCATTGTTGGTGCGGGGTTCAGTGGTATGTATGGTCTACATAAATTGAGACATTTGGGCTTGAAAGTGAAGGTGTTTGAAGCGGCTGGAGATTTCGGAGGAGTGTGGTACTATAATCGGTATCCTGGAGCACGCGTCGACTCTGAATGGCCTTTTTACCAACTGAGCATTCCAGAAGTGTGGCAGTCATATGAATTCTCGTGCCGATATCCTGACCATAACGAGATAAGGGACTATCTCAACCACGCGGACCGGGTGCTCGATCTTCGTAAGGATATATACTTCAATTCTCGCGTCAATGGGGCAAGATGGGAAGCTAAAAATGGTCGATGGGTTGTTCAGACTGAGAATGGACATGTTGCTACCGCCAAGTATCTCCTTCTGTTTACAGGTCTTTTGCAGCGAAAGCATACGCCCGACTTTCCAGGTATCAAAGACTATCAGGGCACTATTCACCATTCAGTAGAATGGAATGAGAATTTGGACCTTTCAGGCAGTCGAGTCGCCGTCATTGGCGCTGGAGCAACCAGCGTGCAAATCGTGCAAGAATTGTCGAAGACGGCGCAGCAATTATCAATGTTCATGCGGCGGCCAAGTTTATGCCTACCGCTCAAAAATCGACCGATCAGCAATCAGGAGCAAGCTAATTGGAAACCATTTTTTGAGGCGTTATTTCGAGAGGGTCGCAAATCAAATGTGGGATTCCCCGGCGCTACACCAGAGAAAGGGATATATGAAGCCACCGAAGATGAGCGTGAACGCCTCTATGAACATTTGTGGAATGCTGGCTCTTTTAATTTTGGCCTGGGAAATTATCGTGAGATTTTGGTGGATTTGAAGGCGAATCGTATCGCCTACGATTTCTGGGCCAGGAAAACGCGTGCCAGGATAACTGACCCTTATAAGAGGGACTTAATGGCTCCTATTGAGCCTCCCTACCCGATACTTACAAAGCGAGCGCCTTTGGAAGATGATTATTATGAAAGTCTCGATCGAGATAGTGTGGAGATAGTCGACCTCAAATCTACGCCCTTGGTAGAATTCACTCCAGGCGGGATCAAGACGGCAGATGGCAAAGTTCGGGAATTTGATCATATTGTGATGGCTACAGGATTCGATAGCTTTACTGGATCGTAAGTTAACTCTCTATGCTGCCGAATCATAAACTTTCCTTTGACTGGAGATAGGGTATGCAATATGGGTCTTAAAAACAAGCATGGGGTGGATATGAAAGATGTTTGGAAAGATGGTATTTCAACATACCTCGGAATGCTCGTTGAAGGGTTTCCAAATTGCTTCCTTAGCTACAGCCCTCAGGGTAAGTCGAAAGAAAGGCGGAAAACGTATCATTGATATTTCTCTGATCATGAATAGCCCCAACCGCACTTTCAAATGGCCCTACCATCCTGGAGTGTCAGGTAGACTTCATTGTCGACTCAATCGCAAAATTGGAAACCGAAGGGGCACGCTTTATAGAACCTTCGATTGAAGCACAGCAAGGGTGGAAAGACTTGATCAACGCCATGGCTGCCCAGACCTTAATTCCCTTAACTCAATCCTGGTGGACGAGGTCTAATGCCGAGGGTGTTGCTCCTGAAACGCTCACGTATGTTGGTGGAATTCCCCTTTACGAAGCTCAATGCCGGGAAACTCTAGAAAACTGGAAAGGGTTCCATGTTGCTTACGGCGAGAAGAAGCGTCACATGCACACTGAAAATCTGCGATACGCTGGGACTGAGAGGAATATTCCTCGAGTTCCATTGGCAGCTAGCACGGTTAGATGAAGTTCGCTGCATATGGTGGTGGATTATGCCTGAGGATATTTTGTATTTTCCCGAGGTCACCTCGTTTGTGGAAAATTTCCCAGCGGCTTGTGATCCTTTCTGCAATGTTATTTTCTGTCGTGCATTCTTTGTATTCTCCGTTTCGTTCAAATTGTATCTCGCTTTGATGAAAATGAAATTATCAAAATAGATTCGGAAGGAACGCCGCGTAGCAAGAAGGCAATGTGTAGAAGAAGGTGTGAGGATGGTCCAAGACTTCATTATAGGCCTTATGGGTTGAATAGATCGAAGTTAAGCTCGAAGTTTGCTTTACTTCAGGAATCATTGCGGTGAAAAATTGGCTCGAATTTTGCAAAGTTCACGCGTTACGTACCAAGTCGTATGGATTCGAACATATGCAGCAATATACTTGGGAAGGAGGTAAGTTAGGGGTACGTTCAAATATAGATTAATGAGAATAGCTTTGATAGATAACATTATCCAGCAGTATTTGACATTCTGTAGCTGAAAAGGAAAACAAGAAAAATTCACTCAACGAAATTGTGCCCTGTCATACACAAATTCATACCAAAGCCGAAAGCTTTGAAAAATTCCAAGAAGACACAAGAAAATTATTAAGGTCAGACAATCCAAAAGACTCAGCTTTGGGATTGCTGCACTATTGATTTTAAATAGCGATCGCCAGATGCTCGTGACGAAAGGAAACCAGGTCGTCACTTGCTTCGGCCTTGCCGGATCCAAAGGATTGCAAATTCCACTTGTCAATCCCCTCAACCCCTTTCAAGTCATTTTCAAACACGCTGAACAACTCGTGGTTTAGTCTTTCATATTCGGAATATTCTTTTGGCCAGTCTCCAAGCCGCTCAATGGCAAGCTTAAGCATGTGCAAGTGTTGCCGGACATATTTGCCTTCCTCGCTCTCTGTTGGGCTCGAGGGCGAGGTAGGCGACGACATTCCGGAGATGACCTCCACATCCATGTCACCGTTTGAGTCTGAAGATGGATCGATGAACACTCGCAAAGCATTCTCGTGAAGCGCGGCTGCCTTCCGATAGTATCTGTATGCTAACTCATCCCGGCCCTTCTGGCCTTGGTAGCCTTGGGCCATGCTGGTATACATCTGCGAGAGGAGAACGGTAATTTCAACTGTACTCGGGTGACGTGGCCCATGGACGCGGGCGCAATTGTAGACGAGGTCCTCGGCGAGCCGAACGGACGATGCATAGTCACCGACCAGATATCGAGTGATCACAAGCATGCGACCGAGTGCAAGTGTATAGGCGTGCTGTGGCTGGGACAAGACATATGCGTCCCGACTATCCCAGAGGGATGTCAGAACCCAGGCCAAGGTATGATAGTCATGTTGATCATCGAGGACCTTGATCAATCTATTGATGTTAGCCAAGTCCAGTTGGGTGATGTCGACATTGTGCTCCTTGAAGTATCCAAGGGTCGCGTTCAAAATCTTGGCAGATATCTCCAACATTTGCTTCTTTATCGAGGCTGTGGGAGGTGCGTCCATTTCGCGACCAGCAATGAGAAGCCCAAGCTTGAAAACCAACTTATTGATTGTCTGGTTGTAGTTTCCACGCTGTGAAACTATGTATTTTGTAGAAGCCGACGCGAGATTGCAAGCTTCCTGGTAATTCCCGGAGTCAAGTTGCAAGGCTACCTTGTTGTAAGTAGCGATCGCAACCGAGCGAGTAAAGTCGTGGGAAACATGGATACTCAAGTACTCCAAAATCATCTCAATGAATACCTTAGCATGACTAGGTTCAATATTCAGACTATTTCCCTCCGATGACACAAAGAGACTGGTATACTGTTCAACAACCTGAATAGCCGCCGATCCACGGCCATGGTTGAGCAAGAATTTGTGGAGTTGAGCCACAGAATTTGCAGTATGCTGCAGCTTGCTAGTTCCAGATCCGATGATTTTCCGGAACTGCTCGAAGTGTAGGTATTCCCTGGTAAGTGCAGCGTACAACTCGTTCAATGTGATTGGTTGACTTGTAGATTCGAGAACGGCGTACTCAAGCTGGGCTAAGAAAATGAGGGCGAGTCGATGATTTGAGCCTTGGATGCCGAGTTTGTTGGACGCCTTGCCATTTTTAATCATGACCTGGAAATAAATCTCGTCTGAAAGTGCTCTCACTTTTTGTGTTTGACCGACAGCGATATAGCTAGCCGCGATAGTCTTTGCCGCTGCTATGAGCTTGGAGGAGGATGTTTCTGTGGCGAGCACATGGGACGTTGCTTCCTCTAGTAGTGAAATAGCAGCCTCTGTATTGTTTTGCTTTGCCCTGAGGGACACAATCTCTTCGATCTGAGATAAAGACTCTTGGTGGGCCCAGCCATATTTGGCACTGACTGAGGTCAAACGCTGAGTACGGATGGACTCCAGCTGTCGTATGTCCTTTGATGATAGAGACTCTACCTCGGAGCTAGTCAAAGATGCGCTATGTTGTTCGTTGATAGCCTCTAGTATGTCACGAATGCCTTTATGGTCAATTTCGACCTCGCTGGAACTCATTTGCAAAAGACTCTCGTAAAGCTGGATTGCTTCGGCATCATACTTTGTGGACTCTTGGCAGATGTTCGCTAAGGTCTTTGTGGCTTGGATCGTAATAGAAGCGGTTGTACCGAAGAGTCTGACGCACGTTTTGCGATATTGTGAGGTTATATCATGAATAACAGTGATATCGGCACGTGCCACACGCAGACAGTGCACATAATTCTCATAAATACTTCGCACGAATGCTTGATCCCCCAATTTCTGGCTGATATCAGGATGTGCTAAAGTCGAGAACAAAACCCGACAGGGCTTCAACGCGTCAGAGTATCGACCTTGTTTCAAGAGCTCCGTTGCAACGATCAAAAGTGGCTCAAATGCATCCGGATGACATGTCTCCGAGTCTTTGTTCAGAAACTCAACGATCTGACGGTAGTAGTCTACTGCAATAGACTGCGGACGGGTCAGGCCAGCTAGAGTCCAAAGTTCTTGGAGTACTGCGGGGTGCTCTTTGCCAAACCTCTGGATGTTATCGTGGAGTATGTTTTGGTGAATGGCAATGACCCTTTCTGGTTGAGACGTTCGCTCATACAGGCGAAGAAGGTCCCGGGTCACTCGGTCCAATACTTTGTCTCCAGACGCTGATCTATCACGTCTAAGAGCCCGATAGAGCCTGGTCCGAATATCTTCTTCCTTCGCTGGGCGGCGGCGAGATCGGTAGCAGCTGGCGAGTTGCTCAGCAAGATCAATGCAATGCTCCACTTGACTTGATGGCAGGGTAACCTCTTCTAGCGAAGGCACAAACAATGTTGGCCAAACTTCCCGAAGTAGTCGTTTCAACACACCTGTCGCATCATGCCACCGGTGCTGGGACAAATACAGTTCCACTAATGACGAAGTCGCGGTTGATTTCTGCGCACTTGATCCATGAGATACCATTTCTTTGAGAGTAGTCTCCGTAACCATGGTATTCGATTGCATCAATTCCTGTGAGGTGGACTGAATGAGCCTTTCCGCTTCCTTATGCGTAAAGCTTTGGCTGCTGGTATTCAGTGCGAGGTGCTTGTAGACTTCGAGGGCCAGTGTCAATTGACCCGCAGATTTCATAATCTGCGCTAGCTGTAACAAATGAGGAACTAGGACTTCTGGACTAGCGACAGAAGTGTCGTACTGCTCCCAGAACCCAGCCACAACTGTAGCTGCTTCGCTCTTTCTCTTTTGGCTCTCAAGAAACTGGGCGTATGTGAGAACAGACCGCAGTAGCGTCAGCTTATGCTCAGTCGAGTGATTTGCCCGATATTCTTGACTAGCCTGCTCCCATATCTCGACATAAGTCTGCTCGGCTTCTGCAAACAACCTATTTGTGGTCTGCTGCTCGGCTTGGACCAAAAGAGCATTTCGGTCGAAGGATTGTGTTATCAATGCATCGACCTCAATGCCATCTAAAGCCAAGCTGGAACTGGTCGTTTCTATATCTTTACGACCGTGGAGATGAACCAAAAGAGATTCATCTATTTGTCGAGATCCTTTTCGCTGATGACTTGAGCTTTGTACTTGAGTATTTTCGATCGAAGCAGTGACTTTCTGTGCCTTGGTTTGCTCGTTGATGGCGGTATAGTGATCAGCCAGTTGCGTCATCGTGGAGATGAATACGGTACTCGTGGCTCCGTAGTGAGTCTTGTAACATTCCGCCAGGATCTTTAGGACCTCAGTGCGCTGGACCATGCTTTGTGTCTTGGACTCTGAGACTGATTCACTGGTAAGATCCAAGAAATCCTGTGCCACCTGCATGGTGATAAGATGTTTGACAGATAGTGTCTTGTTACATACATTCACAGCTTCGAAGAATATCTGACGACTCTCGAGAGGCACGGCGTTATAGATGCTCTTGCAGAACAACACTTGAGATAAGAGGGCCTGTAGGGTGGCAGGATGATTGCTCCCTAGTATCTGGCGATATAACGATGTTTGAATTTCATGGAATGACCAGAGTTCTGGATTTGTCTTATTTTTCCAGATTGACATCTCCAGCAGTGGTACAGTGATGCTTTCAGAAAAGAAGGGTCGCAAGGCTTTGCCAGCTGCTGTGATGTGTTGTCCGTCTGTACTCTGCAACCCAAATTTCACATGAGTTGGCCAATAGCGAAGGGAAAAGTCCAGAAGAGGATATTTCTCAAGAACCGACTCTATGAATTGTTCATCCAATGGATCCAAGGAGGGCTCATGGGAGTTCTTGACATAATGCCTTGTAAAAAGCAACAGACGTTCTGACAAGTCAACGTCTCTGTTTTTAATCATAGGCAGAAACTTTCCCTTTGCGAAGACATTCAATATGGCGGCACGCATCTGAGCATGTCTGAGATAAACCACATTACTATGCACAAATACAAGCGACGCGACCGGTTTCAACAGTTCAAGGCATTCGATGGTGGGGCTCTCTGCGACGGTCGCCTTGCTAGGCTGCGTCGAAAGTAGAGCATTCAGCTCCTGCTGCGTAAGTGGTCGAGTAGCTGTGGCAAGCCAAAGAAGAATTTTTTTGGTGTTCTCCTCCAACTTCGACTCCAAAGTCTGCGAAATGAGATCCGTAACTTTGTATCCCGCTTTGACAAGAGCATCGACAGACTTTGAAAATGCAGACTCATCTGTCGAGTGCTCATCACGCAGGCGCTTAGAGATTAACTTGGCCCAAATAAAAGAGCCAGCGGATCCCTCTGTGATACGAGCTACTGTCAACTCTTGATTGTCATTTGACATGCCATTAAACACATGGCACTGGTGGAGTATCTTGCGAGTGACTGAGGCAATGTCATCAAATATGACCCCTAGACTGACCTGAATTCTCATTTGGGAGACATTCGAGTCAACCTCTTGAGATCCAAGGCTAATAAGCCGGATAGAAGGGCTCTTTGAAACAGCTTCATGAAGACGGTTTAGCAGGGCCACTTCTCCACGACGGGTCTCATCCACGCCATCGACAATAAGAACCGGGTTTTTTGAGCTTTCCGTAGTACTCTTCATAGCTTTCTCGACGGCCTTCCAAAGTAAGTCATCATATGTTGCTTCATCGACAACACGCTGACAGTGACTGTACGTGTCCGCCAGATCGCGGTACAGTTG
This sequence comes from Mycosphaerella populi pn0402, assembly GCA_002153405.1. Lineage (NCBI taxonomy): Eukaryota > Fungi > Ascomycota > Dothideomycetes > Mycosphaerellales > Mycosphaerellaceae > Mycosphaerella > Mycosphaerella populi. The sequence continues at coordinate 58,208 of KZ119158.1, forward strand.
AACATTCCCGAGATTTGTGTTCAGCATTTGCGTCAATATCTCCTTGGCAATACTGCCTAGAGTTGTGCTGGCCTGAATTCTTGCATCTGCAAAATAGTGTTAATAAGAAAGGTACTCATAATCACAGAAGGCTAGAAACTGACTAATAGGCACTAATAAGGGCGTATATCTCTTCCCAAGTCCGGGATGTTGCAAATAATCATTGATCACATTGGATAAGATTGTCTTTCCTGATCCTGGCTTTCCAATAATCGATAAAGCTTGGTGGCCGCTTTTCAAGAAGCGTGATAGGTAAGGCTTCATCCACATGCAAGTAGTCTCTTCTCGCTCTTGCACGGAGTGAATCATCGCTTCCGTGGCATGAGCGAGGACTGGATCTTCAGGTTGTAGCCAATTTCTTAATACGGCCATGCTAATTGCTATTCCATATTGATTAGCGGTCTGTCCATTGCCTTGGTTCGATGTCAATATACCTTTCTCGCCAAGTCCCTCTCGTGTTAACTGGTGTTGCCATATCAGGCCCGATGCGTGCTCGCATCGATCTCGGAAACTGTTGATCTGGGATGGGAAAGTACTGTATATATCGACCGATACTGACTCTGAAGAGAGCAACAGTCGGTGAAAATGTGTTGCGACACTGACAACAAGGGTCACAAGGTCTGCAAGCGCCAAAACAAGCTGGTCCTTGATATCGGACGAAACCACGAAAAGCTCTCCACGGTCCAGCAGATTACCCAGACCGGAAGAACAACGATAAAAGAAACCAAATAGATCCATCAGAGCAGGCGCATTTTCCTCGCCCAACTATCAGATAAGGGTCAGTAGTCAGCCTTTTTCTATAGTCGGGATCCAATTGCTTTAACGAACCTCCAGTAAAGTTGCACAATATCCATAGGAAAGTTGGGCAGCGAGAAGACTATCACCCGCAAACTCTTCAATTCCCACATGGAACGAATGCACGCGATCAATAAACAAGGCTGCCCACACCAAGGCCTTATCATAGCTACTCCCTTCTGGTGGGAGTTTTTTCATTCTCTCACATCTGATCCACTCCAGTAGGGTGGTGTGGTCAGTGTCAGGTACTCGTGGAGATGACAGGTCATCACTTCCCCGGCGCGCAAGAGAATTAACAACATCGATGAGAGTTGTGTCCTTTCCACTAGACCTCCTCGAAGTTTGTTGACTTTGATAGCTCAGACCCTTCTCCTTAGTCATATTTGCGTGCTGCTCTAGCAGATCTGATGTCCGCTGCAAACCAAGAAGAGAGCCAGATGCCAGGGGAGGCACTCCACGTAGTCCGGGGGCCATATCTACTCTGGTTTCTTTGTTATAGTAGGAGATAATGAAGAATATTAGCCGAGTTATCCATGGACGACTCTTTCGTTGGATTATTTTAGCGATAGAACGATAGAACAGAGAGGACTGGATCTTGACTTATACCCCCTTCGATCACATTACATTCTTTCATACCATCATTCATCTCTAGGGGTCCACGACGTCAGTATGAGGGGGCAGTAGGAAAGCCCTCTTCTCTCAGACATGCATCCCGCGTTTCCAACCGGGAATACCCCATACTTGTGAGGTCATGCAAATTCTCTTATTTGACAGTACTGGATATGAGCCTTGGTCCTCACTTTCAATCTGACAGAGAATGGACATCTGGGCGACTAACCTTGGTTAAGTGCGGGGAGACTGCAGATGAACCAATTTGATTGCAGGGCCCGGTGCCGAAGAATGCCTGGCAGCTCTCTTCTATTGTGTAATAGCTACAATAAGGTATTTGTTTGCGATATACAGCGAAATAAAGATCAATACATTGGAATCGTTCAGTATGTACGAGAAACTAAGCATCGTCTACGTACATGAATGTATTTCGTTATAGTCACATGTGTATGAGATGCAATTAAGAAATAAGTCCCAAGGATTGCCATTTCCAAAGTTTAAAGTCAGCCGAGTTGATCTTTCCACCTGATATTTGAAGACTTTTTTTCCCATTGGTTTGCAAGATATGGCTTTTGAAAACGTTGCTCTGGATCATGCAAGATAGTGTCGCATTTCAACAACAATGAATCCTATGGCTTGGCGTATGGGAGACTTCCATTCAATTGAATAACTCAAATTATGGTTTTCACTTCCCGGGTGAGACTGGTAAGCTGGGTCTCGATGCGTGCCGCCATAACCTTATGTCGGGCCCACATCAACGCAAACGGCATGCATGCATCACGGGGCCGTTGAGAAGATCAAGTGGCAAGCTCTATTTTCTCAAATCGAGGAATGTCAAAGATGCAGTTAGTGGGGGTACATGTCTGCTCTGAATCGGGATTGGTTATAGCCCAGGCCATTTATTTGAACTCCATTCTTCTAACCATATAGAATGAGGAAGCTCTATCGCCACTGTACTCCGCTCCAAGCCCTAGCTCATGAAGAACCAATGAAGGCCTAACCCACAATTTGAGCTATAAAAATCCAGTTATGCTCCAATCAAGTTTTCAACCATCACCTCAAGCTGTAGTTCGCCTGATCGATATCTCCGTAACCTCCGAGCCAGGGGGTAAATCCGCCCCATCGTCATGCTCGTCGAAGTACAGCCGCCAGATTTCCTGATCATCTGCCATAACAAGATCCGAACTCCTTTTCTCGTCATCGGAAATTTTCAAGGCTAGCCACCCTTCCCAGCCCTGCAAAGTGACGTGTTCTTCGTCTCTTGTCCAGTCAAAAGACCCGCAGATATTTCCCGCTGTGTCTGCCTTACCTCCCCATCTCAGCTCATGGGTTTGTGAGTCTAAATAGATCCAACGTAGAGTTGGAGGGTTTTCTCCACTGATGGCAACGTAACCTGCTGTATTCCCAGGTGGAAAATCGGGATGCTGATAAAATCCACCGTCAAACTCCACGAGCTGTGGACTCGGATACTTGGTCATATATATCTGTAGTTTTTGAGCATTGGCATTCAATTATTCTTTAAACACCTTGAATAGTACCCAGTTGAAGATCCAACGGTTTGCTATCCTTCAAAGTTGAAATGACATACCTTCCCATGCGGTCCCAAGTATAGATGTGCGCCGTCAAGCGACAATGGTCGTCTCAATGTCTCATCAATATGCATACTACATTCCGCCAAGAGCTTGCAGCGCTTTTGTCGTGCCCCTTCTTTTCTTTGCTTTTCATGATCCCGTGTACCCTTGGAGGCCTCATTGACCCCAATGATTGTAGGAATCATTGCGGTCATCACAAAAATTCCAAATACCATTCTGCCAGAACAGCGTCAGCTCCGCTACCTGGGATTTTTGTTAAGTTTTACCCTAGCCAATCTCTTTGGGTAATTCCGGGGCCAGGAGTCATATACCTTTCAAGTTGGTCGAAGAGCTCTGTAGATTTCTGAATTTATTGGTGCCGGGGGGGAGGGGGCTTCATAGGGAAATCAAAACTTAACTCAATGAGTCTACTGCGACAGTTCTCGCTCTCTATTTGTGATATAGTTGAGTGATTTTTAGGTTGGTAAACCCAAAAACTTTGCATCATCATCATCATCATTATCATCATCATTTTCTTCTTCTTGATTCATCCACACTGATCTCTGTATGCCACAAGCTCGATATGCTAAATGAACCGTGGATCAATAAATCAGTTCTGATTCTCAGTTCGAAAGTAGAAAGTTTCATCATACGCTAAGCTCCCGCCCATGGAACGTTGCTAACTAGGCTCCCAAGTGTATTCATGCCTATTACTTAGATGACATTCCCAAGTTACATGCAAAATTTCGTCATATCTGAACAAACTTTCTCACCTTGGAAGGCTTTCCGTTTCCGTTCTGGTCTGAAATACGAATATATATAGGACGTGTATTTCTTGAGAACAAAATGATTCTAAGATTGTTTTCTTCATCTCCAGGTGAACAAGAAATCTTTACCTCCAAGGTTTAGCGGTAAATTACATTTTCTTTCGAGAATCAAGCAAATTGACTGATCAAACTTCCTTTTTGCAGCGATCTCTTTGAGTAGTAATTAATATCACATCAAGATGGGCGATCCAGTCCAAGCAGTGAGGTACCTTAAATCCCATATCATATTTTGCGCCTTCATACTTTTGTCCTACACACAAGCAGCTTCTTCTTCACAAGCCTTGAAGGCTAACGCAAATGACGGCGGCTGTAGTGGCGTCGTCCCTGCCCTTGGTAAAGGGAACCGGAAAACTCGACAGGGGTCCGAAAGCTCGACTTCAAGCAGCGACCCGATCGAAAGCCTAGTGGACCCCGAGACTCTAGCTAATGGAGAAGGTCAGCTTATTGGGCCCGCAGCCGCTCGCGAGCTAGACAAAAAGAATAAAAAGAACAAGGATGTAGAGAAAGAAGATGGTGGCAGCCTTAATATCAAAATCCATCTCGATCTACATGCAAAAGTCAAATTAGACTTGGAGGCGGATCTATATGGAGATATTGTTATTGGCCTCTTGTAACTAAAGATTCACTGGGGAGGGGAGCGGGCTTGGTGGTGCTGTAGCACAGGGGCAGCAATGCAATTAATATACAAACCTTGGAATTTAATTTCCAAGGTTATCTCGTTGATTCAAATAGTCCAAGGTTTCGTATCCTATACAACATATTTTCGGCTGTGAATAGTGCAACGCCATTCTGCGGTCATGTTTGAGTTGGTGGGCCTAAAGAGTAATTCTCAGGTAGTAGACACACACATAGGCCATTTACCCGACAAGAACGATCTTCTTTCCTCACCGGTCTAATGTGCCCAGGTAATCATGCAGGACTATTTGGTGAAGGAGCTAGGGAATGCCTTGCTGAACACTTTTTCTCCTGCTAGCGGAGTAAATTCTTCGACTTCTTGGGCGAGTTCGGTGTCGTGGGCGAAAAAAGAAGGGCACCCCGGTGAGAGTCCCATGGACAACGTGAACGGTATTGCGACCGTCGCCGGCCTTCCGGTATTTTGCAAGCAATTCAGAGATCACTGTACGAGTTTCTGAGATTCCCTTGACTTTTAGCTTTCCTATACAATCGAGCGAGACGAAAATCAAAAACTTTTTCAGAAGCGAAGTGGAAAATCAAGGAAAACTTGTAGACCCAGCGGATAAAGAGAGAGTCACAAGAGCAGTCAAGACGTTAGAAACTGGATAGAATCATAGAAAATATAAACAAAATACTTTCTCCCGGAGTATTATAAGCACGATTGAATTGTACTCATCCATATTTATAAATTCATCTTCCAACAAACCTTAAAAGTAAATATAAGACATCATTCAACCGCCCATATCATACATTGCTACAGTTAGATTGTTAAAATCAACTACTCGACGTTGGACTTTACAAATAAAAATAAAATCGATCTACAAAGCGCAGCTTTCACGTGCATGATGAGGTTGAGGGATATTCTAAGCATGTTGTCAATTGCGATGCATATCAAGTATAGAAATCAAAAAGTTGACCTCAACCCGAACCTGGTGAACACAAAGACAAAAGGCAACATGAACGGTAGTGAGTGGCCGCTTAGGAGTATCGAATAGAAATGGGGGGAGGGTGTGAGAAAGGAGCCTGCCTGCCTGGATGGGTTTTGTGATGCCGCTGAGATGAAAAGACCAAATAAACAGGGGGGGGAGATGGGGCAGCAAAACAGTAAACGAAAAAAAGCGCTGATGGGGTCAGGTTTTCAGTTATCGAAATGAATAGGAAGGTAAATAGTAGACTCGGAAATGAGACCCGAGACCAGAATGCCAAGGACTCCTTGAGATGGACATAAAGTGTGACAAAGACGACAGAAGACAAAGATGATCAAGATTGGTGGTATGTGGATGGAGACAAAGCCGCAATACAAATGGGAATCGTGTCTATTCCTGCACGCCGATCGTTTTTGATCTACTTGAAAAGGCGGCATATAATCGAGGATTCAACCCCTAGCCGGTATGTCCAGTCTGAATTTTGCTCCCCATAACAGAGATAAATTTCACTCAGGTATGCTTACAAATGAAGGATCTTGAACACTACCGCCAGCATCACCAAGACCAGCCACCGGGCGGTTATAGGACCATCCAGCGAATTGTTGCTGCATGGTAGAGGATAAAGCAGGTCCGTCGACATATGAGTCTTGAGGCGCTTCGGAGGTGAAGTCTGTGTCAAAGTTGTCTGTGTCACGAGCATCGGCCTAAATGCAATCATTAGATCAGGAAACGAATTTTGATGGCAAGAGTTATAGCATACCACGTTAGGACGGAAGCTAGGCTCGTATTTCCGCTGGAGAAGCTTGCGCCAGTCAATGTTAGCAAAGAAATGGTGCGACTTGATCTCGGCAGCACCAGTGGCACCCAGACGACGTTGGGGATCACGGTCCAGAAGTCGCGTCAGGAGATCCCGGGCAGCAGGTGGTACGATATCGCTGTTGGGGAAAGTCAGGGGCTCTTGCAAGATCTTGCGATACATCTCGTTGACATTTTCGTCATAAAAGGGTGGAAGACCAGTCAGCATCTCATAGAGAAGGACACCCAGAGTCCACCAATCCACAGTCTTGGTGTATCCATTTCCAAGCAGCAATTCTGGAGCCAAATATTCTGGTGTTCCACAGAAAGCTGAATTTCAGTTAGCACTGGAATGTTTCTAAGTTAGCGAAAGGGGATCTCACTGTTTGTGCGGTCTTCATCCTTCATATCCAGCTTGCAGAGTCCAAAATCACACAGGGCGATGTGGCCTGTATAATCGAGCAAGATGTTTTCAGGCTTCAGGTCACGGTAGATGACCTTGAAACCGTGCAGACATTCGAGAGCGCACAACAGTTCCGCGGTATAGAAACGAGCCCGATTGATATCGAATCGCTGCTCTTTCTGCAAGTGGTGGAATAGTTCTCCACCGTTCACAAATGCCAAAACAAAGTAAAGCTTCTCCGGTGATTGGAATGAGAATTTCAATGGAACAATGAATGGATTGTTGATTTGTGCAAGCACTGAGCGTTCTGCGAGGGTATGTGTGACTTCCGACCGGGAGATGATGTGTGACTTTCGAATTGTCTTGAGGGCATAGATTCGGCCAGTGTCCTTTTTCCTGTTTTAGTAATCCCAAGTCAGCAATGAATCACCTGGCTATGGAAGAAATTCAACTTACATGACCTGCATGACTTTACCGAAACTCCCCTTGCCAACAACTTTCAACAAGTCGAAATCTTCCATCTTAAGGCTGCGTTGGCGATTTTCCACGAATGAGACTCCGATTTTGATAGAGCCAGTTCCAAACTGAAGGTCCAGCCACTCAGCTCCTAACTGGCCATTTGTACGCTCCTGCTCTGCATGAGCAGCGGCCGCCCTTTGGTTATCCTTCTTGCTTAACTTAGGGTCGTCCACAAATGGCTGAGACGCCTCCTCGAACCGAGGCTGAATCTTCACCGCTCCTAAGAATATATCTTCACTGCGACCGACGCCTGCTCTAGCTGCTGGGTTTCGTAGGTATAGTTGCACATTCAACTCGGTTTTACGAGAAACATCAAACTTGAATGCAGTGTTGTCACCGGCCCAGAGTGGGTTTTCAGGTGAGCCCGATACGGCATCGACGAAGACTTGATTCTTTTCAAAATCGAGAAGAGCGTAAGGGAGGTATTTAGTGGAATAACGGCCGTGGATAGTCGGTGCTGCATTGATACCACCGCTTGTAGATTGTGGTCGAGCAGATTGAACGTAAGAGCCTGCTTGTGTGTTGGAGGAATGTGATGAGGAGGCAGTGCTGGGGCGGAGGGAAGAGGCATTGAAAGAGTTGTTTTGAAAATGTGAGTTGAAAATTTGTTGATACTGCGGAGACAACTGGAACTCTCGACCCTCATGGAGAGTAACAATAAGAATGCCTGGTTTGACGGGAGCCACAGGGGGCGAAACGAGCGACTCCGAGGCAGCTGTTATTTATGAAAATAAAAAAAGGACCGTTAGAAGGAGAAAAGCAATCATAGGCTAATAATTAGAGCATCTTCATACCGATTCCATTCGACGATGGCGTGGGAGAAAGGCTTGGTGCCTGGGCATCGACAGGAGTCTGATCACCACCACCATTGGACTCGGCCTTAATTGTAGAAGTGGATGACGATCGGCCAAAGCCCTGTGTCAAGGGCGCCAAATGCGTCTCTTTCAGTTCTATATGGCAAATTATTAGCCATTGCTCACGGGGGTGAACCCCCGTATCATCAGCCGGGCCGTGGAGGGGTGAGAGGCTGCTAATTTCTGGGGAAGAAAGGAGGGGGGAAGGGGATAGACCAGGGAGACCAACTGAACATACTTTTGGTGAGCTTCCAGGACATGATGGCGGTCTTTCAAGGCCGAAAATCGAAGTAGTGAAAGATCGAAAACCAAGCCAACCACAGTTGTGCAGACTGGATCACCAAACAAGTCAACACCTGAAGTTCCCAAATTCACGGGGGGCCAGGATCAGCGCCACGGCAGCCCGAAGGAGCGAGTTTGACCCACGACCAGCACGCCTACCTGTTGTCTTGCGCGTTGCTTGCTGCCCCGATAGCCACTCTCTGGACCAGGGGTAAAGGAGTGAATACACAAATCAGGTTGAGTGGGGGTTCAGGAGAGAAAAAACAAAGAGGGACAATAAGGAGATTCAGCTTGTCAGAACGAGAGAGAAGAGGGGAAGTGCGGGTCGCAGGCACAATACCAACGGTACGCCCGTCAGGAAATAAACGCTATGGATTGCACGAGGAAGCAGGTGATAGGGCTGGATACGCGGTAACGGGAGCGTCTCATCCCGGTAAATTACCGCTGAACAGGGGCCTGCGCCTGAGCATTCTGGCAGCAGGTACCATGACTAAGCCGATGGCGTCCACTAGCCGCTCCTGAGTGTGGCAGTGCTCGCGACGCCACATTGCCATGCCGTCTAATCAGCTTCCCCGACTCGTCTCGCCCAAGCAACTCAGCCAATCCCCGGGGACTTTTGTGTTGCGGCCTCCTGTATTATCAGCCCTCGGACTATCACTATCTCCCCACCCCGATCTGCAGTGATCCTTACCCCGGTCCATCCAGGCCCTTTCCTTCCCAGCTATCCGCCCTCTCAGGCTTCTGGAGGGCATTTTGGTGTTCACTACGGCCTCGGATTCAGCGGAGGATGAAAACGCCCAAGGATCGATGGGTGTAATACGAAAGAAGACCGCCACGCGCGGTACTGAAGCTGGCACCAAGTTCCACTGCGACGTGTGCTCCGCAGACGTGACCTCCACGGTACGTGCCGTTTGTTAAACTCTCACTACAACCCAGATACTGATATAGGGCCCGCCAATCTAGGTGCGAATCTCGTGCGCCCACCCAAGCTGCCCTGAATATGATCTTTGCGTCCCTTGTTTCGGCGCGGGCGCACTCTCCAAGAACCACGACCCGGCTACCCATCCTTTTCAAGTCATCGAGCAGAACTCGGTCCCCATCTTCCAGGAAGATTGGGGTGCTGATGAAGAACTTCTTCTATTAGAAGGCGCTGAGATCTACGGGCTAGGCTCATGGGCGGATATCGCCGATCACATTGGTGGATACCGCAGCAAGGATGAAGTACGCGACCACTACATTGATACCTATGTATACAGCTCGAATTTCCCTCTTCCTGACCGAGCCGACCCATCCGACCACTCATTAAAAGAATCAATCCCCAAGGATGAGTTCCAGTCGCGTAAAAAGCGACGCATTGAGGAGCGCAAAGAGGCCGCAAAGGCAGCACCTCCCGCAACTCCTAAGCAAAAACCCACGGCTAGTGTACCGGCTTGTCACGAGGTTCAAGGTTACATGCCGGGTCGTCTTGAGTTTGAGACGGAGTTTCTGAACGACGCCGAAGAGGCGGTACAGCACATGACCTTCGAACCTGGTGCTGGTATTGGTCCGGATGGAGAGGTCGATGCTGAGAATGAACTCAAGATGACCGTGGTTGACATATATAACTCTCGTCTGACCGCTCGTACAGAGCGGAAGAAGATCTTATTCCAGCACAATCTGTTGGAGTATCGGAAGATAACTGCTCTTGAGAAGAAACGTTCCAAGGAGGAGCGTGATCTCCTCAACAAAGCCAAGCCATTGGCGCGAATGATGAACCACAATGATTTCGAGGAGATGAACAAGAATCTAGAATACGAACATAACTTGCGCCTAGCGATCCACCAACTCCAGGAATGGCGGCAAATGGGTATTGGAGACTTGAAAACGGGAGAGAAGTACGAACAAGACAAGCAACACCGTGTGCAGCGAATGATACCACAAGGGTCATTTGATCGTTTTGCAAGTACGCGTCCTAAGCAAGCCCAAGCCCCTGAGCCATCAACTGGGGCGACCCAGTTAATAACCCCCGAACTGCCTCTACGCCTCCAAAAGGCTGCTAATCCGCACAAACAATCTGATGCAGCCAATGTCCCACTGAATGACTTCGACATGGCATTCGCGGTCAACGGTGATCCGGCCCCAGCCGCCCCTCCTGCTAAGACGAAATACGTTGTGCAGCCGCTCAGCGGCGTGCCTGCGTGGAAACTTGACACTGACGGCGCAGCGGATCTCCACCTGCTCACGCGGGAGGAGGCCGAAGTGTGTAACGCCCTTCGTCTAATGCCCAAGCCCTATCTGGTGGTGAAGGAGACCTTGCTGAAAGAGGCAATGAAGCAAGGCGGCAACCTGAAGAAGAAGGACGCACGGGCTATCTGCAAGGTCAGTCAATTACATTCTAACTCATTTTCTTTGGACCATTCGCTAATGCCTTCAATAGATCGATAGCGCCAAGACTGGCCGGATTTTCGATTTCATGGTGCACAGCGGATGGATCAACAAAGCGTAGACTTAGCACTCGCGAGAGTTAACTGTTCTTATTTCCGACGATATCCACGTTTGCAACTTTGTTGAGAGCGATTGGTGATTTATGGCGTTTGTTGTTCTACAAGGGGTGGGCTTAATCTATTCGTATACCAGGGGGCCTTGTTTGTGTGATTGCCTGTACTCATTACCACAATCTATGAAGATTAGGTCTTCATTTACCATCCTATCTAGCCCCCGAATTCACAAGGAACCTTTGATTTGAGCTTCTTCAATATACACAATGAAGTCTTATAGTACATGTATGGATATTTGAGAAGATCATCTCTAGAATCTATAGTAAGACTATGGACTATATCCGGTTTGCGGGTCGGGCCTCGGCATCTCAAACGTTCTCCGCATTTTAACAATCGTTTTCCCCCCAATTTACTCTTCCTACAAGAATTGAAGTAAATGATAAAATTTTTGCACCAGGCTTCACATGATTGTGTCATTGAAACCTGATTACCAATTACTACATCTTATCAACCCATTAACTCTCCCAAAATGCCACCATTCGTCAAACCACCCCCAACCCCAAAGGACTCGCTCCTCTCCTATCCAGCACCCCACGTCCTCCTCGTGACGCTAAACCGCCCAAAAGGCCTCAACTGCATAGACTCCCAAGGCCACGAAGAGCTCCACAACGTCTGGGAATGGCTAGATTCTGAGCCCAGCCTGCGCGTCGGAATCATCACAGGCAAAGGCCGCGCTTTCTGCGCTGGAGCCGATCTGAAAGGTACGATATAATCTATGATTCCCCTCCCCGGTCAATAAACAGCATGCCCCGATCCGAGGTCCCCCCCACTAACAGACCGGTCTAGAATGGAATAACAGCGCCAACGTCGGGGAAGCTCGGCGGGCGTCGCCAGCCAGCGGCTTTGGGGGCCTGTCGCGGCGGAAAGGCCGAAAGCCGGTGCTGGCGGCTGTGAATGGGCTTTGTTTCGGCGGGGGCTCCGAGATGATCATCAACAGCGATTTGGTCGTTGCGTCATCGCGGGCAGTTTTTGGACTGCCGGAGGTTAAACGCGGGGTTGTTGCTCTTGCGGGGGCTTTGACGAGGATTGTGAGGACCGTCGGGAAGCAGAGGGCTATGGAGATGGCGCTTACGGGGAGGAATATCAGTGTCGAGGAGGCGGAGAGGTGGGGGCTTGTGAATGAGATTGTGCCTGTGCCGGATGGTGCGTCGGAGGAAGAGAACTCGGCCAAGGTGGTTGAGAAAGCTGTTGCTGTTGCTGCGACTATAGCGGCCAATAGCCCTGACGCTGTTTTGGTCAGTCGAGAAGGTATCAAGCTTGGGTGGGAAAGTATTGGAGCTGATGAGGCAACTGGGATGCTGAGTGACACATGGGTGCGGAGGTTATATGAGGGCGAGAATATCAAGGAGGGCTTGAATGCCTTCGTTGAGAAGAGAAAGCCTGTTTGGAAAGATAGCAAGTTATAGGGCTCTTCTATTATTATACAAATGAATGACCATCTACGAGAAGGGTGTTTCTTGTTGATTTGTATCATTTCCATTGCGTATCTCATCGCTATTCATAAAGTCATTTCGAAAGAATCCCACATGCGCATCACGCCGTGTACGCCCATATCGATGCGGGAAAAAAAAAATACAATAATACAGAGCTTCAGAGCTTGTGTAACTTAGCACGATTGAGAATTTGCTCAGATACGTGGCTGCCCAGCCTCCCTGTGAAATCTGCGGTTAGTAGAGTTCCTTGTAGAACGGTTTTTATAAAGCACGTACTTTGCTTCGTCTTGCACCTGTTCCACGACCTTGGCGACCTTGGAGAATAATGGGTGATTTCGCTCAAGTCCAGTCAGCTGGACGGTTGCATCGCCGGGAGAGTTCTCCTTCAATATGCGAGCAAGAGTCTGACTCTCTTCGTCGTCTGGTACGTTCTGGAAGCGGAGGGCCATTTCGATCGTTCCCAGCAGTGAGTCGTACTTCAGACCACGCTCAGCCAGTTGAGAAGCAGGTCCAATTAATCTCTCTTTGCGACTCAGTTTGCGAAGTGGTGCTCGGCCAACACGTTCGACTACGTCTTCCAAGTAAGGGTTAGAGATTCTAGCGATAATGCTCTCAGCGTAAGTCTGCTGCTCCTGAGCAGGGATGCCATGCTTCTCAACGATGAGACTGGAAGTCTCCTTCAAGACATCACGGACGGCGGCATGAACGTAAGGGTCTTTCAAAGCATCGACGATAGTGTTCTTGCCAGCATATCGTCCGTAGTAGGCTGCAGTAGCATGACCGGTGTTGACCGTGAATAGCTTGCGCTCAATGTAAGGCTCAAGATTATCGACCCAGTGGATAGCAGCGATATCTGGGTGGCCAGCATCACCAAAGGGCTTCTTCTCAACCACCCATTCGTAGAACTTCTCAATGCGCACGTTCAGGCCACTGCCCTCAGGCTGAGCCGGAACAATCCGGTCAATGGCCGAGTTGGCAAAGACGGCACGAGTCTTAAGAGCTTCCAGCTCTGACTGGTCGGTGTTATCCTTGATGTAGCCATGTAGAGTATCAGTACCACCAATCATGTTCTCACATGCGATGACGGCCAAGGGCTTGGAAGCTGAGCGAGCGGTAATGCCCTTCGCAATGACCGGGGCGATGAACTTGAGAATGTTTGGACCGACGGCGCATGTCACGATGTCAGCAGTTGCAATTTCTTGGACGACATCCTGCTCATTGGTCTTTGAGTTGATAGCGCGGTAGTTGGAAATAGTCTTAGTGACCTCGCCTTTTTCGCTCACTTCCGTGACCTGATAGGACGGAGTGCTCTGCAAGGCATTGATGACCTTGTCGACAACATCGATGAAGACCACCTCATAGCCGGCAGTGTGGAGGAATTCGGCTACGAAGCCACGGCCGATGTTGCCACCTCCGAAGTGAATGGCTTTGGGAGCCATGGGGAAGTAGACAAAGAAGTATGAGTCGGAAGAAGTATGAGTAGGAAGAAGTATGAGTAGGAAGAAGGAAGAAGGAAGAGTGAAGAGTGAAGAGTGAAGAGCGAGAAGGAAGAAAGCCCAGGGGAAGAGCAGCTATTTACACTTTCCACTTTCCAGAGTCCTACAGGCCGCTCTGGAATAGGAAGCGGCAAGCCCATCGTGGCTTCCCTTCCAAACGGTTCCTCGAGGTGTATGACTTCATCGACTCCTATTGGGGGAAACTCGGAATTGGCCTCCGCCTTGTTTCGGCTCTAGCCCCAGGCCCTTCCATGATAACACCTTGACCTCACTGCGATAACCCCAGCAAGCTCCAGAACTTTCCACTGGTCGTGCTACCTTGTGCCACCTCCCGTTTAGTCTCCGTATACTTCCCGTGATGCGCAGGACCACTCAGGGCCTTTTCTGCAGCACGCTTATTGATCCATACCTGTTTTGACCACTGCTTCTGTCGGGTTCTAACTCCACTCTTGGTTTTCGTGCTTTATCTGCATATTGTGCTTTAAGACACTATAACGCGTGGCTCGTGAAACTGCTCCCTGGAGTTGCTTTAATGCTGATGCCCGGCTTTACCCGCCTTCTGCACTTCGCATTCCCCGGGCTTAGGAATCTCTCTGGCGCTGGCCTGACCCGGCGCTGCCCTACCAGCCAGTCGGAGGCTGGCTTAATCGATTCGGAGTACTGTGTTCCTGGCCAGGGCGCGCGCAATGCTGCCCAGGTCACATCGGATTTGATATTCAGTAGTTGCATAGTTGCACCGTCCAGACAACCTACTCGCTGCAGACAAACCCCCCCTTTGATCGACTCTGCGATCACCATTTCGAGTAACATCGGATGAACGGCTTGATAGGAAGGACCCAGTTTTTGCCGTTAGGTGCAGATTTACTACTCCAATCCAACCGAGGCTTTGATTTCAATCTATTGAATGTTTGTTTTCAAGGCCGACTCCCGCTGCCCGTGCTCACCATTTACCTGAACCAAATCCTGGTCTTAACATGCATGCGTCTTGCGTCCAGACGCACCATTAGCCTCCCTAACTCGTCTAGCGCGGGCTTTGGCTCCGGTGAAAGCCAGAATCGGTCCCACGAGGTCCCACGAGCCCCCCCGCGCTCGGGCGCGACTGCTTTTAGTCCACTATATTCTAAGCTAGCCCTGCCCATGATTGGTCGTGTATATAGTTTCATTCAGGTAGCATTGCTGGTCATTCAATATTCTAATGATTCAAGTCCTAATGCACGGCTTTCCCCGGCCTTCTTTGCCAGGGTTACGCTCAGGCATCTGCCGACTCCCGTTGCCTTTTGGCATCGTCAACCCCTCTTGCGGCCCCCTCTCTCTCTAGCCTTCTTCTTCGTCTTTCGGGGCGGGCTCTTTCGCCATTGGCAGCCCTCGAACGAACACGTTGATGAAACTTGAGATACTCCCTGCCAATAGCAGGGCTGCTGCTGCCCAAGTCATGCCGAGGAACTTCTCGCCGTAGCTGGCCGACACATTCGACCCGTCGCCGTGGGCATTGATCAAAGCGACAAACTCAAACGCAAGGACCGTCGTAATAATGGATGCGATGCTCATAACCAGAGACCCCAGCTGATCAATAAGGTCAGTATTACTCCTCCTGCTATAATCATGTGCCGGGTGGCGAATCAGGACTTACCACTAAAAATCCAAATTCCAGAAGCCCTTGCTGCGGCCTTGGTGCAATGAATGTAGACGCTCGAGTCAAGAGCACGGCACCCATCGCACTCACGCCGATGCAATACAATATACTGATGGACTGGGTTGTGAGGCGAAACGCGTGAAAGTCGTCGCTGATCACGCGCGGCCACTTCAGCGTTGGTCCATGTGTAATCTCCTCAGACCAGTCCTCTGTTGGATCGAAGGAAAATAAAACCTGACGGTCCGAACACTCGGTCACGTTGCGCACGGTACCTGAGTCTTGCTCAGCTGAACTCATTGTGCCTTGGCAGTACGACATGACATGGATAGAATAGAATTCATGGTTACTAGACAGTGACGATGAGATCTGTGGAGTGTACAACTATATTTCAAAGTTATTGTCAGCGTGACCGGGGGATTCTTCTCATTTTCAGATCACGTACTGTGAGGAGATGGACATCATCCATCAAGCCCTTCTCTGTTCCGGCAAACAGACACATCAACGTCAAGATAAACGCGATGAATGCTGTTACCGTGGGGAGCAGGACCTTCAGATCCAGCTTCTTAATCATCTTGTCGAATGATACTACTACAGTCAGAAATTGCTAGTCAGATATCAGGATTAAACTGACCCGTAAAACAACAAAAAAAAATTTCCAAAGCCAATAGGCTCACTAATGATGAAGATCAGTACGCTTCTCAAGGAACAATAGTCAAGATGATAAACTGACCACTGTGAGTACTTTCTGGGCGTTATTATCCGCTTGAGCCTATGAGACCACGATCAGCCTTCTACCTTATATACTGGCACAGTTTGCGACCCAGATATCTCGCGCCCTGTACACGCGCTCCGTTTCATTCTTGGGATGGGCTTGCAGACTGGCCAAAGCGAGGCGTAATCACGGCACTATGCCGGTGGGTTGGGCTTAAAGGGCTTAATCTTCCGAAGCATGTTCTTTCCCGAGCAAAAATGACCCCTGGTTTCAATTCATATTGGTGGCTGTTCGAAATGTGAGGTTATCGCGGCTATGTTTGGCTCATCCGGAAGGGAGGCGGGGCTTGGTTGGCTTGCGCCCAAGAATGTTGACCAGCCACGAGCAATATTGCCAACCACCGTCATCTTGCTAAGAAAATATCATGGGAACTTTGTGATCGGGATTCAACACTTTCAATCTCAAATGTAGGTTCCTTCTGATTTAATGAGTCGAAGCCTTCGGAAACTCCAAGGAGCGAACAGATAATATCCCGCATTGCCGACCCTGTATCTAGTATTTCTTCTATCGACAACATCCACCTCCACGAGAGAAGTGTTTATCACTTATTTGCGCAACAGGCTCATATGTGCGCTTGATCGGTCTAATGACTAATTCAAAGGTGGCTTCAAGACATTTTATGGGTTCTCACATGGATTGCGACGAAAGCGACTGAAAAAGCAGATACTGGTGTCGCTCCCGCACTGGTTTCCAAATAGTGCCATCTAAGATGACTTGGCACCTCGAAAAGCACATTCGAAATCCCTGTTTGAACAATGAGACCCCATGAATCTATAGATCTATCGGGAGTGGGGAAAGACGTAAATGCAGACGCCCATTGATGACGGAAAGTGGAGACATGCGGCTCGCCGCTCTATGGCTTGAACTGTGGCCAGAGATATGTTGTGTATCATTGTTCTCCCCACGCACATAAGAATTCAAATCGTTGCAAACAGTTCAGGCTCAAGAATTTATAATAGCGAATGGAAGTAGTACACACCAAGTCATATGTGTTGAACGAACGCAGAAACGTACGAAGTTCTTTAAGGGGGGGGGGAGCAGCTCCGCGAAATCGAGAAAGGAGAAGCCGTAGCTGCGGATCGTTTGATACCCATGTTACAATCTCTCTTTTTTTTTCAATGCCTATTGGAATAAATCATTCAAGTTTATAGTCGATATTCTCTCGTTTTCTATGTGGTATCAGTCCGTCCTTTTAACTACTTCCGACCGGTGTCGACACTAACAACATCCAATTCATCATCCACAAGCGTAAATAATGAAATTACTTCGGATTTATGATTTCACGGAGAGCTTGTCACCATCAACGTCCACAGTTGTCGTGTACACAACACGGTTGCTCATATCCATCGCAGCCGTAAGGCCGTGCATGATTACCTTGACGGTTTTCTCATCGCCGTGAGAGTCTCGCTCAAAGCTGGCACTGCCAGGCCCGGTGAGCTTGCAACCGAAGGCGTCCGTGGTCTTGAAGAGCGGCTCCTTCACGCGAGTGTAGGGGCCGAGAACACTCTTCGCTGTCGCATACTCAACATTATATGTGCCGTCACCAGTGAAGTGGGTACTGTAGGTGAGGAAGTAAACGCCGCCCCGCTTGAAGATGAAGGGAGCTTCCATGTTGCCTGCGTCATTGAAACCTTGGCTGTTCAGCGCAAGGAGCTTTACAGCATTGCTAGTCCATTCGACACCTTCCTTAGCTCCGGAGTTAGCTACCTCGCGGATCTCCAAGAAGTTTTCAGGGATCTCGGTCTTGTAGACAACATATTGCTTTCCATCAGTGTCCTTGAACCAGGCAGGGTCGATAACACCAGATGAAGTTCTGTTACATTGCACAAAGTCGCTCTGGGGGTGGTATACGCCCTGCACATTGTCACTGATGGCGGCTCCAATGCAGTGTTTAAGCTTCTTGCCATCGCCAATGGTCTCCTTGTCGTTTGCTGCGAAGTACCTGCCATAACATTAGTATGTACCATCGAATTTGTATAATTGCTCAACGCTAACATGACAAATTTCTTATCACTTCTCTGGTGGACATCCGGTGCCCATATAGTGTAGCCACCGTCAGACATGCCCGACCACGTCGCTTCGCTGATGGCCAAGATGGAACCGTCTAATCTACTCCATCCGCTGGTGAAATCGGATGACTTTGCGACCTGAACATCCTTGCCATTGTATGTACCAAATGTGTAATAGGTGTTGTCGACATTCAAAAGGGCTACCAGCTATGTGAGTAATAATCTCTCCAATACTCTAGTGTTGACAAACTCACATGGATCGGGAAAGCCAGGATTTAGGAATGGTCCGGAAATCCCATGGCATTGAGCATCATCTCGTGCTCCTAGTGACATAGGCACCGCCAAAGCAGAGGTAGCAAATAAAGCTGCGAGTGATAATGAACGAATCATTTTGTGCCGGTATAGATGAAAATAGATTGGAATTGAGAAACTCGTCCGATGCTTTGATCTTGCTGGCACCGTTCCTGCAAAGGGTCAGAATGAGAGAATTTTATACTAGATACAGACGCATTTTATTTCGGGCCATCGAATTATTCAGGAAATCAACTTATTTGCCTTTACTCCGCAATTATTTTCTCCGCGCCCCCATCTGGCAGCCCCAAAAATAGTGTTAGGCAACCCGCACCCCGTTCTGTCACCGTATTTTATAGTGAGAATGTCCAAATAGAGAAGCTGATGAGCCACTAAGATCATTTCAGTTCAAATATGGCTCCGCAATGAATGGCTTCCAACTTACTCCGAACCTTGGCGTCAGCTCGTTGTCTCATCCCGTTGTCTCCTGTTTCGGTGCTTCCCCGCGCGGCTCCGCGCAATTTGGATTACCGGACCTTCGTGACTACATTTCTGCCTAATATCGACTGCAGTGCTTTTGCCGTTGAATTTGGTCTACAGGTTCCATAGGTGAAAACTGAGTGGTTCGTATCATTATAAGAGAGTATTCAAAAACACAAGAATCTTTCACAATAGTCTTCAATTGTTTCGGCTATTGCCAGGATTCGGGCATACTCACCAATGATATGGAGAGCAAAATACTCGAGCATCAACGAGCATGTCCAGACATTTAGATCTAGATCTTTACATGCCGCACTCAAAACAGAATTACCCGACTGGCATTCATTGAGGGAGCGAAAATTGATCAAAGAAATCAATAACGATGTCATTAGCCTCGATCGGTTGTGGGCCCATTCCTGCAGCGATCATATCTCCATTAATTGTCTTTGAAGGCCAATCGTGCCCTGTTTTGACAGTCAGTCAGGTATCATGCAAGAAACAATTCCCCCTTTGAAGATCTTGGACATACCGTTCTTATCCACTTTCCAGTGCTGCAGCGCATTCCCCGCATCTTGACATGACCAGGTCGTGTGGTGAACATTACCACTGTCGCTATCGACGGTACTATTTGCGCCGCAGCCATTACGTTGTTGCCAAGCAGCAAGCCTTGACATGCAATATTAGCATGTTTCTCACGTCCAATGGCGGTACATTTTGAACTATTCCCCTCCAAAAGAAGAAGAAGAAGAAGAACTTACCAGTCTGGAATTGCGGGCAGGTATCCACCTTCGCCCTCCCCACCCTCGTAATAGACCGTTTTGTCACTTCCACCATGGATCTCAAGCATCGGCAATGGAGACCTAGCTGGTGTGCAGCTGCTGGGGTCGGAGAAATTGGCATCTGTGTAGAACGACCCTGCAACAGGCGCAAATGCTGCGAAAAGGCCTCCAACATCGCTGCATGCTATCGTGCCTACAAATCCAGCGCCGTTCGATAGACCTGTAGCATAAATGCGGCTCGTGTCGATACTGTTGTTAGACTGAACATCTGCAATGAGGTCTTGGACAAATTGTAGGTCTTCTTGAACTGATACTTTGCCATAGCTAGGGCCAGCCCAAGCACCCCCGACGCCGTTTGGGTAAACAAAGAATTTCTAAGGCATAATTAGCCTCTGGATTTATTACAACTTTCGCTCGTTGGCAGCCACTCACATCTTTTGAATACTGTGTTTGTACGACCGGCAGAGATAGCCGTATATCCAGTTCCATTGCTAACCCATCAGCATCGATGCCGATCTCGCTGGAACCGTGAAAGGCGACCACAAGTGGATATTGCTTATTGTCATCACTGTCGTCGGGCGTGTGAATCCAATAACTCCGATCGCGACCGCTACTTGTCAAATTTTTCAGGTAGGAATCAGCTATGCACTGTTGTGCATTCAGAAAAAGCCATGTCGTAAGGAAAAAGAGGCGCATCATTGGGGCCATGGCTGCATATGCGATTCGACCTCGGAGTGGCCGAAGATAGAGTTCAATTCGGGAGGGTGAGAAGAATCGGATCGGATGCACCGCATGAACGACGATAAATAAACAGCCAAAAACCCTCGGAAGACACCTATAGACAAGATCGCATGAAACGAGCGCATGCAGCGATCAGGGGGGGGAATCAGCACGCGCTGTGGACATGCACCACGATTAGAGTAACATGGCACTCCTGAATCGGGATCAGCAGATCTATTTCCCTCCTTTAGTATAAGTCGGATCCTTAGCGCTGCCCACCTCAGGAACACTGCAACATTCCCTATATGGCGTGCAGTTATTGGCTTTAGATTCCAAGATGCATTCTCCACCGTCGACGGGCGTGTTACGCCTTCAGAATAGAGAACGGTGTAAGTTTTTGCAGAGACGACCTCGGAATGCAGCAATTTGCTTACGCTCCATTTAAGGAGTAGACAACGGTTTAACGAACACTGAACAAGTTTATAACAGCCTTGATGAGTTCAATATCCACTTCCAAGGTTTGCTACCCCGCTTCAATGTTTTTATTTATATTCTCAACAGCAGGGCTATCGAGGCTTCGTTATCTGACAAAAAAAATACCCGCTTTCAACACTCAACAGCCATATTTAGCAAGAACTTCTTCAATATGGTGTTCTGAGCTTATGGTGATGCCCGTCGCTGATTAACTGCCAGTTGCAGTGTCTGAAAATGAACCAAAGTCGAGAATCTTTACAATCCATGTTAGATCATTGCGTCACTAGGAAGATGGGTGTACTTACTTCGATATATGTGGAAACCTTTGGAATGGAATTATCCTTCCGCTGAACGGCTGCAACACAACGCTGTGCATCGAAAGCGACTTGCCACACACCACTAAGATCAGTGAGGAGATCTTTCTGAAACGACGCCGTCTTTGCGTCCCACAACTTGACGCTTTGATCAGAACCGGAGATTATGTATTTATCATCATGATCAAAAGAAGTGATTGCACCCGTATGGCATGTGAGAGTGCCTTGGCATTGGCCCGTTTCAGCATCCCATATCCTCAGCGTAGAGTCTGCTGATGCTGAAACAATTTGAGTCTCTTTCAGACTGAGTAGACCTACCAAAGACGTATGGCCCTCGAGATTGTATAGCAGAGTCCCCGTCTCAAGGCACCAAATCTTGACGGTCTGGTCCATGGACCCACTGAGGCAGCGATTCCTCGTATGGTCCAAAGCAACACTGTAAATCTTGGAATTGTGCTCTTCGAATTTATGTAATTCTTCTCCTGTAGAGATCCTCCACGCGCGAACAGTATTGTCATAGCTCCCGCTTACGACAGTATCTCCATAGGACGCAATTGCCCGCACGGAATGTTCATGACCCTCCAGTACCCGGATAAGATAAGGACAGTCATCTTGGTCTTGTGCCTCCTTTGAGGGAAGATACTTGTTGTCGTTTGGTAGTGGTAGCTTCCAAACTCGTAGGGTCTTATCACGCGAGCCCGAGATAATGATGGGTTGCTTGGCGAATCCTAATTTGGCGTTGCCAGAATTTTGCGAAGGTCCCAGTAGTTCCAAGTCTCTGGCGGTTGATTTATGGCCATGCAGGATATGTGTACACTCGGCCTTTGCAATATCCCACACTCGAAGTGTGTGATCTGTGGAAGCCGAAACTAGGGTGTTCCCAGTATACTTAATCACCCACACACCACCATCGTGACCCTTCAAGGTTGCTCGATGGCTACCGTCTTTAACATTATAAATTTGAACATTTCGACTGTCACTGCCTGTTACTATTTTATCGCTATCGAATTGTAGACTTGTCACAACATATTGGGGATCTGCTGCCGTTAAGGCAAGATGTCCCGGGGTGATGTCTTTCCATGGTGGGTTGGTCATGATGCAGATAAGCGACTTCACCACGGGCAGCCTTGATGTCGGACTTTAAAAAGTCAGAACAGGTCCTTTGTTTGATTTTTGTAAACATACAATGGGCTTCACCGTATGTTTATATAGTGCAAGGTTCGCGAGACACGGATTAGGCACCCCACCACGCTGAGTAATAGATTTGTTTTAGGCAGACATGTAGAAACAGCGCTCACATTCCGTCAAGCTGTCACGAATTTAAATATTATGACCAAATCTTACGTAGTATCTCCCCGCCAGAGACGTTCCAATAACCGGATTCGACAGGCCAAAAATAGACTCGTCTAAACTTCTATGTCTCCCTTCGATGAGTCTCGTTGCACGAGGGACTGGCAAACGGCCCCATTTCAGCCGCAATTCCCCACTGATTCATCTTCCATGTAGATGTCTGGAAGTTATTGCATGAAGAAAATCCGGAAATAAATTTCGGTTTCAACAATATCCCCCACGCACTGATAGGTAACAAAGCTGACGAGCTCAAAGCTCAACAATTCCGGAGGGGATCTAGACTGAGTATCATCTATAATTGTTCCAATAAAACAGGTGAATAGTCTAGTCTAGCAACGGTCATCTCGTTGGGAGTCTCGTGTATGCATTATGCAAATGGACCTAATCATATGTTAGTAGTTCATAGTCTGCATACTTAGCACAAATTCGAACACACAGTGATATACAAATATTCATGCTGTCATTAAAAATCTGTTATCGTGAAGTGTATGTTGATACTTCTCGCAGCACTAGAGTATTTATTCAGGTCAATCTTTCTAGTTTGGGCCGCCCAAGAATCACAATAGCCACTGCTTTCCAAGGTCTACCCGAGGTTTCAACCCCGCCGTGGATCTTTTCTTTCTTGGTTCACCTTATCCTCTTCTCGACTGTATTTTCTTTCACTTGCTACCTTTCCAACTACTTGAATCGCAATCAGAAGAAGCACGAATATGTCTTCTGAAACCTACCGCCCCGCATTCACAGATCCACCTGGGACTCTATTAGCGGGTATACCTGCTGGAGGCCTCAAATTACCAACCCCCTATGTTTCATATGGCCTCCCTTTCGTGGTTTCTTGTGCAAATCATGTTAAAAACACATTTAAATGTACAAGAATCTTCATTATTTCCTCCGGTACCTTGTCGAGAGAAACCAATGAACTGGACAAACTTGTCGAGGCGATCGGTCCTGATCATGTTGCGTATATTCATAAGGGAATGACTCCTCATACGCCCTGGTCTGAAATTTTGGAGATCACATCTGTGGCGCGGCTTGTACATGCAGACTGCATTCTTACCTTAGGAGCGGGGAGCATTTCAGATGGTGCGAAGCTTATTGTTCTAGTGAGTCTTAGTCAATATAAATGCAGATTATTAATGTCATTAAAATATGAAGACTAACTCAAAGAAGGCACTCGCTAACAATATCGAGACACCCGAAGAATTGGCGAGATACTCCCTTGAGAGTACTAATATTCCAGAAGTAGTGAATGAGCCAACGATCCCTCTCATTATGATTCCCACAACATTGTCTGGAGGAGAGGTAGGTCCAGTCTTTATTCTTCATTCGTTACTACTTTGGAAAGTTTGAAGAAGGCAATTTCTGATTCGCTCCTTGTAAAACTAGTACTTTAACTTGGCTGGGGGGACCGACGACCGAACTCATCATAAACAGGGTTTTCTACATTCTGGGATGGGCGCCACGTTGGTCATTCTTGACTCAACTCTTGCTAAAACCACACCTCTATACCATTGGTTGAGTACAGGCTATCGCAGTATTGATCACTGCATTGAGGCACTTTGTTCACTCGAAAGCACTCTTGAATCAGATCACCGTGCTGAATCAGGGCTACGCATGCTCATTCCGAATTTGATCAAAACCAAGTTGGACCCCAATGATTTGGACGCAAGACAACAATGCCAACTTGGTGTCATACTGGCCATGAACAACGTGCGTTCTGGAATCCCAATGGGTGGAAGCCACGCTATTGGTCATCAACTTGGTCCTCTGGGTGTTCCACATGGAGTGACAAGCTGCATATTGTGCCCCTCTGTGATGAAGTACAACTGGCAAAACGGCCATCACGACGAGAGGATTCGTCAAAAGCAAAATAAGATTAAAGAGATCTTATGGTCGGAAGAATACATAGCAAATATCCTTCGACAGGCTGACCGAGACACCATATCCGATCTTGGCGACCTTCTAGATACTATTATCAGGGCTTTAGGACTCCCGAGAACTCTTACAGAGATGGGTGTTAGCCGTGAGATACTGCCGACTCTAGCAGTGCGTGCTCTCGATGACTTTTGGTCTGCCACCAATCCCGTTCCTTTGGTCAAGTCGGAGCAAGTTTTGGAAATTCTGCAAGATGCTTTTTAATTTGAGCCGTGGGTGGCTTTTCTGCAGTAGATCATACTTCGAGCTAGCCTTTTGAGATCCCAAAATGAGGTCAAAGACGCGAGGAATGATAGTCGCTCGTCCCGAGGTCACTTTCATTAACTAATACGTACTTTCCCCGCAAACAGAGCGGGGTGAAATCCATGAAAACAACCGGCAGACTAAAAGTAGTATGATCTACCGAGGTATTCCGGGGTCGCATATCATCTATAATACAAATTAACCTTTATAATGTAGTCAAGTTTACTCCAGTCTCGAAAACCTGAGAGATAGAACCCTCGTCGGTACTCACCAACTAAGTTCCCAGCAAACATTCCACTTCGCAATTAGGTAAATCCTTATCTATCAAGTTTTACAATAAATCGGGTATCAGTCAGGCTTACTAGCATATCTTAATAAGGGCCAACTCTTCCTTGCTAGCCCCTTTCTTGAAACCCCACGGTAGCAAGCTCAGTCCGGAGTTCAAGATCTTCAAAAAGGAAAAATCAAACTTCCTGTACACCACTTATAACAGCTAAAAGCCGCACTTCTTTGGATCAATAAAAGAAAAATGTCAACCTCACCAAAGATGACAATCTCCGCTGGCATAGACCCCAACGCGATACCCGGCGATGACTTTATTCATGAAAACAGTTGGTACAATCAGGATTTCGATGGCTACCGCATATCAGAAGAACCACTGTTCAAAAAACGCCAGCTGCGAATAATATGTGTGGGAGCAGGCGCAACGGGTCTACAGCTCGCATACAAAGCGGAGCGCCTTTTAGAGAACATTGATCTCCAAATCTATGAGAAGAATGCCGACGTGGGAGGCACCTGGCTTGAAAATAGATATCCAGGCTGTACCTGCGATATCCCCAGCCACAGCTACCAGTTTCGCTGGGCTCGGAAAGAGAACTGGTCATCTTACTATTCGCCATCTCAAGAGATATGGCAGTATTTCAAGGATATCTCTGATCGTTTCAGCCTTGATAGATTCATTCAATTTAAATCAGCAGTCCAGTCTGCAAAGTGGACCGAGGAGCAGGGAAAATGGCATCTCCTGATCGAAGGTCCCGATGGCGTATTCAGTGACTCGTGTGATATCTTGATCAGTGCGTCGGGCGTCCTTAACTCTTGGAAATATCCTAAAATTCCTGGCCTTGAGAACTTCAAAGGCAATTTGATGCATAGTGCTACCTGGGATGATTCTTATGATTTAAGTGACAAGAAAGTGGCTGTCATTGGAGGCGGTTCTTCTGCTGTCCAGATCATTCCCTCTATTCAACCGAAAGTTAAAAAGCTTACAGCTTTTTTGAGGTCTCCGGTATGGATAACCACAGGGTTTGGCGCTGGACATTCCGGCCCAGGAGGAACCAACTTCAAGTATTCGAGTGAGCAGATTCAACGGTTCAAAGATCATCCTGAGGAATACGATCAGTACTGTCGAGATGTTGAGGGCGAACTCAACAAGCGATTTTCGCTAATGCATTCCCTTGGCTCGGATCAGAAAAAGTCGAGAGCTGCGATCTCCAATCTTATGTCGGAGCAGCTGGGTCATGATGAACGACTCAAGTCGACTATGGTTCCTCAATTTGGGCTTGGATGCCGTCGAATGACACCAGGATCAGGATATCTTCAGTCATTGACGAAGCCAAACGTGGAAGTGGTCAATCAGTCGGCTACTCAAGTTACTGAGGAGGGGATTGTCGATGAAAACGGCATAGAGCACAAAGTCGATGTTATCATTTGTGCGACAGGCTTTGATACATCCTTCGCACCTCATTTCGATATAGTCGGTCGTAATGGAGCCAATCTGCGACACCAATTTGGGGAGTTTCCAATTGGGTATCTGGCGCTTATGGCGGAAAATTTCCCCAACTTATTCCGTAAGTTTATCAGCCTTGCTTTTTGTGGTCCTTTTTGATTAACGATGATCAGTTATCATGGGACCCAACGGACCTGTCAGCCACGGCTCTATTCTTCCAATCATGGAATGGTTGACAAGGTACATTTTCCAGATAATAGAGAAGGTGCAGAAGGAAAATATCAAATCGTTCGAGCCCAAGAAAGATGCCATTAGAGACTTATACAACCACACTCACGAACTTATGAAACGTTTAGTCTGGTCTTCTGGTAAGCTAAGTCCTCCAAGACTATCAGTATGTACTATCTATTAACAGTCCTCAAGCATGTAGCTCATGGTTCAAAAATGGAAAAAAGGAAGGTCCCGTAACTGCTATCTACCCAGGAAGCCGCCTTCATTTTTTCGAGCTTATGAAAAATGTTCGATGGGAAGATTTTGTGCTTGAGTACCGATCAGAAAACAGATTCCAGTTCATGGGAAATGGCTATACGGAGTGTGAGTTGGATCCCAATGGAAACTCGGTCTGGTATTTTGACGATGAGTTTACTCAAGTGTAAGTTCTATCTTTGCTCAGCAGCAATCACGGAAATTCATTTTATTGTTTTTTCCCCTTCAAATACTCCTTTCGGAAAATCATGAGTCGAGATTTTCATTGGCGTCTTATTTCACTTTTTTGCGGTATTTCCAAGACCTTTCCCCGGTTAGATCATACATTGCGAACTAGTCCTGTAAATTTGCATGATCAGAAAGCACTGGTACAATCTCGCCAGGCCAGCTGTCTGTCGCCATCTTGATCCCCTGGCTGCCGAATTTGCGCATGTCCTTGTAAAAGTCCTGTGCATCAGGATTTGATACAGCCTCATTGGAAAACTTGAAAGGTATGGGGGTAGACATTCCCTTCTGGAAGGCAGGTCTTTGCGATAGTTTTTCATGCCAGGCCTTAATATGTGGGCTCAAGTCCAAATCAACACCGCACCACTTCGAGCTGGATGTGTAGACATAGATAGCCACGTCAGCTACTGTTAGCTGGTCCCCTGCGACAAATGGGGTATTGGACTACATATGAATTAATTTGAACCCTTGTGGCTTACGAAAGACGATATAGCTCACCAATTGCTTATCGAGGACGTGGTGTAGCCGTCTACTTTCTGCTGTGTACCTCCATTTTCCATAAGGCACATCAGCCACGGCATAGCGGTTGAAGTGACATGCTTGGCCCATCATGGGCCCATATCCTGAGATTTGCCAAGCAAGCTTCGTCAAAGGAAAGTTAATATCGCACCCGTCTCTTTCTCCCGTCGATTCAGACTCACCCAGCTTTTCTGTTGCCAATATTCAGGGGAACCGGATTGGTACGTAAGCTTATTTGTCTTGTCGAATTCGCTGACAAGGTATTCCAGACAAGCGCCACTTTCCCAGACAGATACCTGGCTACCATCTTCCTTCACATGGACAATCGCAGGGAATCGACCATTCGGATTAATGGCTGTGAACCAGTCGGCTTTGCCGTCCAAGACATCTGTATTTATATAGTTGTATGGAACCCTAGACAATTTTAGCCTCCTGAAACAGGGTTTAGTAATCATGACCTACCCAAGTTCCTCAGCTGCAATCGTCAACTTGTATGGATTCACAGCCACGCAGCCATAAATGTTCAAGCCAGGCTTTGGTGCTTTATCGGGCGGGGGGGTGGCCATAGTTCGAAGTTTGAAGAATCGCAGGAATTAAGCGGTCTCTTAAGAGATGGTTGAAGTGATGAAGAGGGTGTCGGTCCAGGCTAGTTACCCCGCTGCAGAACGGGGGGGCCGTAAGATGTCGCATAATCAACCATGTTCAGATACTCATTGGCTATAAGGTTTATCTAGGGCTGAAAGCTTTGTCTTGTAGATGGGCAGGCTTGGCTCTTGTTACTTGTGCTTGGGTTACTTTCTCTTCCGAGATAATTCAGAATGCCAAATATGCCACAGTGAAGCCACAGCGAGTGAAATAGTCGATACTCCAGTAGCATACTATGGGTCGGTAATTTCAGACTTGGTTCTCTGTCTAATCTGGTTTCCAAAAATTACAAGGCACAAGGAATTTAAGGAAGCAAATCATTGTCAAAGAAAATAAAACACGTTAAGACGCCGCTCGAAATTCAGGATCAACCGACTTGGTCACGAAAATGCTCTTCTATCAACGCTCCCTTCGAGCATCTACGAATACAGACTGACAGCATTAATATTTTTTTACTCCTCTGCAGCTTCGGCCTCCACCTCTGGTGCGCCGTTCGTCGCACTCGCAGGCTCATTGTCATTAATGTCAATCAATGATTCCGATGATGGAGGCTCTGGTACGACACCTTCCTTCTCAATACGGATGTATTCATCCCACTCCGGAAACAAATCATCATCGGCGGGGGCGCCGGGAGCACCTGGTGGAACACCGATGAGACGAGCGACCTTGGTCTTCCCTGCTGAGTCGAGCGACTCTTTCCATTGAACAACAAGTGCCGGTGCAAGAGAAGGCTTGTAAGTCTGAGCAAAGAGCACAGCTTCAGCAAGGCGGTTGGTCTGGACAAGGAGTTCAATACAGCTGTCGACATCGCCTAAGGACCAAAGTGTAGAGAAAGCAACATTGTGAAGGCCAGCCTCGGAGGCTTGAGCGGCCAGCGCGCGAAGACCGGAACGGTTGCTAGAAGCAGTGTGCAGCAACAGGAGAGAGCCAAAATCCTTAGCGTTAGTGAAGCATTCTTCAGCGAGCTTGAGGTTCCAGGCCGAAAGGGCAGCGTCACCAATAGTCTTCCACTTGTGTGACTCAGCGTTAGCTTCACGGGCAATTTCGAGGGCCGTTTCAAGGTCATTGAGTGACAAAGCCAGGTCAAATCGGTGCTCGGGGTCAGTGGCGACCTCAAGAGCTAGATCCTTGTAGCCTTGACCCTCCAGGAAACGAGCAACCTTGTTCATCTGGTCCTGAGGAACCTCCTTCAGCAGCTCGGCGGCGGTTTCCATGTCTCCCCGAAGTACCACTGTCTGGTACTCAACCATGCTAAGTGAAAGACTGAATGAAACGACGTTGACATCCTTATCAGAGAGGTAGATGCGACCATCCCGGGGAAGATATCCAAGAATGTACATGGGTTGGTCGAAGTGAGATATGGTGTAGGTCTGGTCACCAACCAGATAGTTCAGGCGGTTGGTCGAGTTGGTATAGATAAAACAATCGCCAACCCATTCACCAGTGCGGACTTCTTCACTGATAGAAGCGACAAGTTCAATTGCAGCTTCAACACCATCTTCGTCAGCTTCGCCATTGTTAACGCCGTTGATGTACTCTTCTCTAGAATAACGCAGAACGTAGAAGGTGTCTGCGCAAGCAAGAGTGACCAATTCTCCAGATTCGGACCAGTAGACCTAATGAAGTTAGTTACTCCTAGGTTCGAGTCAAGCGTACACTGTGGCAACTTACATTCTTAGGGTCGACCTCAATTCGTCGGACGAGGCTGCCACTCTCCCAGTCAAACAATCCAATACCACCCTGGCCCTTGACACCCAGGAGAACACCGTCGCTCAGTCCCTCGGCTTGGAAACCGACGTCGAGACCACTGCTCTGTTCTTTGAAGTTCTTAAATATCTTGACACTTGTTGCTGACTCACGAATGGCGTAGTCATTGCTGTTGTCCTTCGAGCCCCACGCAAAATCAAGAGCTTGGCCGAAGGCCTTGTTTCGCCATGCTAACGCAGTGTAGATAATGTACTCGCCGTCTCCGCACACAGAGACGAATCGACCATTGGGAGAGTGTGAGAGGGTCTGGGGGTAAACCTCACAATTACCCAGGTCTTTTGTTGGCAGCAACAGAGGTTCACCGTCCTTCAGAGTTGCATCTCCACCCTTGATGACAGTGGATACAACTTCACTGTGTCTCGCCCAAATCAGCTTGCCAGAGCCGTCCATGGAGACAGCAGGCTCTTCACGGCCCATCTTCACGACCACAGCACCATCATCGAAACCCATAGCGACCCCTTGTCGACCTCTCTGGTAAGACACACACCATGCTCTCTCCAGACCATAGCTTAATGATTGTTCAAGGCGATAGGTGTTGGCGTGCCAGATCTTAATTGTCCCATCTTCAGAGCCAGAGATGATAACGGGTAATTCGGGGTGGTAGCAAGCGAAAGACACATTGCTAGTATGGCCCTCCAGGGTTGCGATTAGCGCCTTCGTCGTGTAGTCCCAGATCTATTATAAAGTCAGAACTCCATATACTTTTCAAGTAGCCTCGTCGAGCTCTTACCTTAACAGTCTTGTCGTCAGAGGTCGTAAGGAGATAAGGCTTGTCTGCCGCTGGGTAGTAATCCACGTGGTTGACACCCTTGGTTTCGTGGGCCTCCAAGGTGAAATTGGCATGCGGGGATCCAAGGTTCCAGATCTTCACGGTGCGATCCAAACAAG
>MWPW01001164.1:0-13356 GCA_002153405.1 Mycosphaerella populi pn0402
ATTGAAAAAAAAGTTGTTGTTTCGACTGGTTTCACATGACACTTGGGCTGGACCCTGGAATGTAATCTTAACGAGTAGAGGAAATACCCCGTGATAGCTTGCAGAGTACTTGGTTCTTATTCCAATGCCAGCTGATTCTGGTCAACATTAAGGCGTTACTGTGCGACCCAACGTAGAAATGTAGGAAAGAGCTCACAGTGATTCGCTCCGGCCAATTTCAACCTGGACCGAGGCACCCAGCCACCGCCTCATTACTGCCCGATTTTCCCCCGCAATAATCCATAACTATTCGGAGGCTCGCTTTGCATTTGTTTTCACAATTACTCGCAATGCCTCTCGACACAATCTACCTTACCCGTCATGGGGTTCGTATCCACACGCCCACAGTGATAGTACTGTTTTGACCAGAAATGAATGGCTGACCTCCTTTAGCACCGATTAAATTGGACTATCGACCTCCGTACCGGAACGTACATCTCGCAGTTCCCTACACCTACAGGGAACGCAGCAGATCCTGCGCTGACCGCTCATGGCGTGCGGCAGTCCTTTGAACTTGGGAGACACATCGATTCCCCAAAATTCCACCCAAAGCCTTTCCGAGTCTACTCCAGCCCGTTCTATCGATGTCTCCAGACAATACAGCCTACGGTTGCGGAACTCAAGGCGAGACACCGTAATGTGACAGAAGCTGGCGGCTATGCATCCAATATCACAGGATATGGGCAAATAGAACCAACCGCTGATTTCGATGTTCGGCTTGAAAATGGAGTCGGGTGAGAACTTCCCCATCAAAGAATAACCGCGTGCTGTCGCTGGAAAGAATAGAAGGGGTATACTACTGGCATAGAAACTGACTATATATTCTGGATAGGGAATGGTTCGGCCCAAGTACGTTCTTCGACCACCCGCCACATCCATCGCCAGAGACCATGCACCAACACTTCCCCGATCTCGTCCCGTCCAATGCGTCAGAAAAGTACACACCCCTTCTCTACCCCTCTCGCCGCGGCGAAACAATCCTCGAGTTGCACAACCGCCTCGCCACAACCCTAGAAGGCATCATCGCAGACGTGGACGCGGAGGTCGCAGAAGCAGAGGCCTCCATGCCGCCAGAGCAGCGTACGAGCAAGTCGCTGCTGATCTGCGCGCATGCCGCGCCACTAATTGCAATGGGTCGCGTGCTGACAGGTCGGATGCCGGAGGATACCTCCGAGGAGGATTTTTCTGTCTTCACGGCTGGGTTGAGTGCATTTCAGCGTCGTGGAGGACCTGGAAGTCGGAGGAGAGGTGTGATTGAGGTTCCGGATAGGGGTCAGGTGGCAGACAAGGTTCTTGCTGAGGGGACTACGCTTGTTCGTGCTGAGAAAGTACCGGACTGGATGGGTGGGCGGGGAGTTGGAGGGGGCTGGGATTGTGTGACGAATAGTGATTGTAGCTTTTTGAGTGGTGGTGCAGAGCGAGGATGGTGAGTCCGGACTTTCGTCTTATTCTGTGACTTCGATGCTAACATCAATGAAGGCATTTCAACGGCGAGGAAGGCTTCGATGCCAGCATGGGGCCAACTGTGGAGCCTGCTACACCGCATGGTGAGTCGAAGCTTTGAGTTTTGCCAGGTATATATACATTATGGTCAATGTGGGGGTGGTTTCTTTTACTTTCATGAGGCTTTTTTCCTTTCCCCCATAAATACTAGATCTCTGTGGTGCGAGTTCCTTGAAGCGGCCGTATAGATATGCATCTCGAACATACCTTGATAAGATCAATCCATGCACATGTCCATCAACTACATACATGTTCTGAATCCAACACGCCCTCCGAGTCTAACCGTAAATTGTGGGGCATCGATGACTCTTGAGGTCACAGACGATCTCAGTAGGAAAACTCGAACTGGATACGCCGATTTGTAAGCCACAACTTGGGCAGATCTTTGATTTTAGAATTCCTCATATCTGTACGGAGCTTGCTGGAGAACCGAGGTGGCAGCACTCATATCCAATCCATTGACTGAGACGGTTCCGGGATAGTGGCAAGATCCCCCAGAACCGCAATAATTTTTCAAGTACTGCACGCCGTGGTCTTTCTGACTCATTCAATCTTTCAATTTCAACGCAAAATCATTTCGCAGAATGGCGACGGCCACTCAGACACTGCCTAGCACGGCAATTGAGCTCCCGAACCTCGCTCCCAACGCCTTTGGGGAACGCCAACGCAATGTCCCCGTCACCACGGAGCTAGAGCCCGAGCCCGACGAGGTGATGCAGCAATCCTTGATAGCTGATTCCCAAGTACCAGATGGAGGATATGGATGGGTGTTGATTTTCGCCTGCGCTGTTGTTGCATGGTGGTTCACCGGGGCTTCATATACTTGGGGTGTGATGCAGGCAGCTTTGGTCGAGAAGAAAGGCTACTCAGCGTCGACACTAGCATTTGTGGGATCGCTATGTCCTGCTTGTATATCCCTGCTAGCTGTGCCGAACGCGACTATCATTTCGAAGCTAGGGGCACGCATCACAGCATTGATGGGAATATTCTTACTTGGTCTTGGATGGATACTTGCTGGATTTGTGACGAATAGTCTCCCGGGGCTTTTCATGACATGGGGATTCATTGGAGGCATGGGAACTAGTTTATGCTTCATGGTTGGTTAAACCTTTTGAGTTCAGGCTTGATTGATCCATCGCTCATCCAATTATCTGCATAGGTTGTCTCCGTTACTCCCGCGCAATACTTCAAGGCAAAACGCGGAATTGCCAATGGTATCGTCTATGCTGGCGGTGGTCTTGGAGGTACTGTGATCAGCTTCATTCTTAATGCTCTCCTTGAAAATGTCGGCATTCAATGGACGTTCCACATCCTGGGATTCATGATTATCGGCACCGGTCTGCCCGCGGCGTGGCTAATCAAAGAAAGAGCGCCAATTCGCCCAACAAAAAGAGTAGAATGGTATGACAAGAAGTGCTCCACTGAAATTTTACGGGAATTTTTTCTAACGAAGTATCTAGGAGTCTTTTCCGTGACATTCGCTTCGCTCTTCTCTTCGCTACTGGCGCTATTGGTACATTCCCGCTCTTCGTGCCAGCCTTCTTCCTCCCACTGTATACAAACTCTCTCGGTTTACCATCCAGTGCTGGTGCGGGCTTGGTTGCAGCTTTCAACTTCTCATCTGCGATTGGCCGACTTTCGTGCGGATTTGCATGCGACAAGCTTGGATCACTCAACACTTTGTTCATCTCTCTGCTGCTCAGTACGATAAGTATTCTGGTTCTGTGGCCCATTTCCCTTTCCATCGGACCTCTCGTCATTTTTGTGATTATCAATGGTGCTGCAAATGGTGGCTTCTTTTCAACCATGCCGACTGTCCTTGGGAACGTCTTCGGATCTGCTCGTGTGTCAGTGGCTGTAAGCATGATTGTCAGCGGTTGGCTTGGGGGTTATCTCATGGTAAGTTATCCTACTTCTTAAGTATATTCTTAATCAGAATTCCTCATATCATCATCATGCTTATATTCACTGTCTTTTTACAGGGCGCGCCCATCGCTGGTTATATCCTCAACGCATCTGGTGGAGAATCGGGCGGCGCTGGTGCGTACCGGCCAGCCATCTTCTACGCTGGCTCGATGGCTTTTGCTGCCACCGTTCTAGCCGCAGCAGTTCGGATCAAAATGGACCGAAGACTTAAAAAGACTGTGTGATTTATTTTTGAGGAAAACTAGGCTATCAATTTCAGCAGATAGTAGGTCCTGCAATAGATATGCTAAGAGGTGACGCTGTCGTCGTTAGCGTCAAAAAAGCGTTATAATGAACAAAATCATTTCCATGACCACCTTCCTTCTTTAAACAGTTGTATCAGTAGATCACCTGGGTTCCAGAGCAGAATTTCAATAGTTGTTGAATTCTACCCCATGGTACCGACGCGGAGTATAGTATCTTGAAAATTAGCAACCGGAAATTGTCTCGAGGCTTCAAGCCTTCTTTGCCTTGACAGAACGCCATTCCATGAGTAAGCTACCAACTAATGTAGCACTCGCTGTTCCAACGGCCAAATACCATGTTTCATCGAAGCTGCGAGCAACACTCTTCAGAACCTCCTCGTGGCCATCAGTTGTGGCGCGATCGACAATGTCTGACAGTCCATAAGAAGTGATACTTGCTGGGCTTATCCCAGGCACTATTTTCCCCAGGCTAGATACTAACTCGTTCGTGAAAATTACCTGTGCAATGGCAATAAAGACTGCAGGACCCAGATTCTGTGCAAAGAGCAGTATAGATAAGCCCAGTGAAACATCGTCAGTGGGCAATGCTGTTTGCGCAGCACTCATTAGGGCATTGTATCCTACCCCAACGCCAAATCCACAGACGCCGGTGAAGAGAATAAGCTGCACAAGGCTTGTGTCGACTCCAAACGTAGTGATCAAGCCCGTTAATATGGGTAACAGCGCAGATGAAAACAACATGAAAGGAGTGTAGTAACCAATAGCGCTGGTTCCAGATCCACAAATGTACATTCCAATCGTGGAACCGACGACCATAGGAATCATCATGCACCCACTAGTGCGTGGTGAGTAGTTGCGTACAACTTGATAGTAGCTGGGTAAATAGTACTCCAGCACATTCGTGGTGCTATTCGAGCAAAGCCCGAAGATGACCCCTGCAATGACACTGCGATTTGTGATGATACGGGGTGGAAATGTAGCTGTATCACCTCAACAGTACTGATTGTATGCAAAAGAAACCAGAAGAACCACGAAGGTGACAAGTGGTCCGATGATCTTGCCATCATTCCAAGAGTACTTCGTCCCGCCCCATGAAAGGGCAAGAAAAAGACTAGTCAGTGCGGGAATAAACAAGAGATTGCTGACTAGATCCAGCTCATAGAGCTTTTGTTTGAGAGACTTTGTCTTGTCGCTAGGTTTGGGATCCGAGAACAGGAAGAGTGTCATCAGTATCGAGATGCCTCCAATTGGTAGGTTAATCCAGAAACACCATCGCCAGCTCAGCGATTCAGTTAGAATTCCGCCAACGATCGGTGCTGCAAGAACTGCGAGGCCTTCCACCATCCCAAAAACACCACAATAGATAGGTCGCTTATGTAGAGGCAAGATGTACACGAGCATAGTGAATAGCCCCCCCAGGATTCCAGCGAATGCCGTCCCAGTGACTGCTCTTCCTGCGATGAACATTGACGATGATGTCGCCGCGGAACAGAGGATAGAGCCTACTAAGAATATTGCCTGGGCAAGTAGGAATATCACTTTGATGGAAACCAGCTTGTACAGCTTGCCGAATGGGAATTGGAACACACAAGAACATAGTCTAAATGCAGAAGAATACCATCCAACGTCGACAACAGTATGGAAATGATCTGTTATACTGGTTAAGCGATATTGGTTAGTCGAACAATACAAGCTGAGATGATTTGGTATTCTATCACATACCTAGGTACAGCAGTGGCGACAATATTCGTATCCAATCCTCCAAGAATAAGTAACGCGGCCATAGTTAGGATGATGAGCCAGAGCTTCAAACCAGTTGGGTATTCGTGGATTTCGGGCTCAGAGGGCCCTTCTAGCTCTATTTCTGGCGGCTGAGTTTTGTCTAAGGCAGGACTTTTTGGATGCTAATTTGCGTGTTTGAACGACATCTTGGGGCTCTATTTCAGTCACCATCTTCCAGAAATATGAGAAAGATGGACGGCGAAGCCGTAAATTCGAAAGAAAATTCGAAGTAATGCTCGGACTTGGATCCAGGGCTCCTTTACGAATTAGCCCAGGTCATAGGCTCATGCGGAGGGCACTAATCTAGACACGTCTACGTATGCTTCGACCCAACCTTCGAACGTGGCGTTGTGGAAATCGACCGAAGATCTAGTAACAGCATACGCCGTGGCTGTAACGACCCGAAGATGTAAAGCCGGCTAATTATCCAATAAATAATCGCTGTCATGACACGGCGGTGTTCGAACTACAAATAGTTAGCTAAAAGCGAACAAAAGTACTGACAACATGCCCGTAATTGAAGATAATCAAAAGACAATGAGAATCCAGGCAATGAATGTTAACCTTCTAGTTGCATGCTAGAACCTTGGAATGGATATGCGAGAGTGTTATTT
Source organism: Mycosphaerella populi pn0402 (assembly GCA_002153405.1). Lineage (NCBI taxonomy): Eukaryota > Fungi > Ascomycota > Dothideomycetes > Mycosphaerellales > Mycosphaerellaceae > Mycosphaerella > Mycosphaerella populi. Next base: position 6,110 of record MWPW01001164.1, read on the forward strand.
TACGAGTCTATGGAGCGCTACATACATCCATGGATATATGTACCCTATCATTTGAATTTGAACGTACGGACCCGTGGACGTATCTTCCCTTTGATACCTTTCCTGCGTATGTTCAAATAAATGTGAGTTGGTCTGTACACAGGAACTGTCGATTTCGGCACTGGAGAAGATCAGAAGATCGCATATACGGAGTACATGCCATCTGGGCAATTTACAAGACAACCAAGAGCTAGCTAAGAGAGTTGACGTCGTATTTCGTGTCCTGTCAATGTTTTGCAGCCGATCTAGGACAGGATTGGTCGTTTAAGCACTGTCAACTACAAGTTAAAAGAATGATAAATTATTCGTTTGATTTCGTTTCGTGTCTTGATCATGTGAGAGAATCTGGTATAGTAAATAGCTAATAAGGCACAGAGCTGTTCCAATTAAGAGGCAGCAGTATCAACATGCTCTGACACTCCGTTGGAAAGAGCCGGCACCTGCTCTGATGCCCCATTGGGGAGAACCTGCTGTCCCTCAGCAATATTTGCAGCTTGCTCTTGTTCACGCTCGCGGGCGCGAGTGCGTTCTTCCTCCTGCGCCTGTCGCTCATTTTCGGCGACAACGCGCGCCTCGACCTGCCGCTCGCCGATTCCTGGAACAAGGCTGGTGAGGAGGAGGAGAAAGGCGCGACAAAGAGCAAGTAACTCTTGCTGGGCCCTGCGGAAGTAAGGAGCGCCGTTGCGGTTATTATTGACTGCCTGTTGGTTTGACCCGCCGATATTTGCAAGGCTTTCAAGGTACCGCTGAACAGGCGCAATGACGAGGTCATGAATGGTGGTGAATATTTCCGTCTCGGATAACATCACGAAGAGAAGAGCCCCGAACAGAAGAATTGTACGCGTCCATGTATCGGGATCGCTGAAGAGGTAGATAAAGAAGAAGATGCGGATGAATTGCCACAAATGCCGAAAAATTAGGGCAGCCGGTCCGCGCAGGGGATCATTTGGGCGTGGGTTGACGGCATTTTGCTGGACCCGGGCCGGATTTAACGGAGCATTCGCTTGCAAGTGCTGAGCGACGTTGACCTGAGCTCTTTCGTTTGGTGGTACATATGGGTTGTATGCGAAGATGGGGTCGATAAGTACGGAGTCCGGACCGATCAAGACTCCATGATGGTCACCATCATTTCTACCACCATAAACTATGAATAGATCTCCCGGCCGCGATGCTGACTGTGATGCCGATGAACCATTCTCCATAGGGTGGGACTGCGCAATTCGGTTCCTGAGAGCCCGGATTTCAGAAGCCAAGTTCGAGACGCTCTCGTGCAACGGGGGCTGAGATTGGCTGGGTTGGGTAGACATTAAGTTGGATGGAGGAGGTTGACTTGAAGATGCGGAAGACGTGGCAAATACTGCTTGGGGCGCTGCGCGATTAATTGCTGTTGGTGGTTGGGAGTTCGGTTGGTGAGGGGGAGTGTTCCCAGCAGTTGTCAATGATTCAGGGAGCATCAAGTGCATCGTTAACTGATTTGCCTATTTCAAGTTCGGTCAGACTTAACATGGAAACCACCATGCGCGACCTCGAGTTGCTTACATCAATAGGGGAGAGGGCTTCACGCAGAGTAGTAGCCTTGCCATTTGAGAGGTATTTTCCACGGGCGATTAGCTTCTGTGTCTCCGGTGGTGGGTGGTTAGGAAGAGTATCCGTGATGCGCCGTTGTAACTCCTCTACGGTGGATGAAAGTGGCAGGTTGTAGAACATGAAGCTGTTAGGGGCACGCATTAACGGACATATAATTTTGACCGTGATGCATTCCGGATGAGCTTCCATTATGACAGACGCTAGAAATCAGAAATCATAATAGTTCCAATACCCAGTTGTCAACGTTCGAAGGTTGTTGGGTTGGAGCATACGTATAATACATGCGTAGGCGGTGAATTAGTGCCCTCCGCATTGAAAACATATGGCGATCTTGTCACGTGGCCATTCGTCCAGCGGATAAACTTTTAGAATATGGTACCGTGTGCAGCGATAGTATTACTTAACAGGGTACATTAGGGCAATGCTGTCGACTAGTAATTGTATCCCCACGACATCGTATACATCGAATGCTTTATTTACTTGTACTCCTTGGTCGGGCCAGGATATACATAGATCCGGGGCTAACCTGATCTGGAAGTCCCACTCCAGCCAGGCGACGCAGTTGTTTGGCGCGGAAACAAGCGTACTTTTCTCCGTCAGAAAAATGAACCTCGGGGCATATGATCCTGTGATGAGCGACTAGCTCATGGCCTAAATCTCAAACCGCAATGATGGCCAGGCGCCTTTTCTACCAAAACCTCCGTTTCACCCCATCTCCGACACGGAGCATTACGCCGATGGAGGTCCTCTCATTCCGAGCCACGGCTCGTAACAAGGCCGACAACATACGACACTTCTCCCAATCCAGAAAATATCACAAAGACAACAACCATGAAAAATCTCATAGAAGCGGTTTCGGGTCGCGGCTTCGATTCGCTCTGCGGAACACCAAGGTGGAATGGTATCCAATCCCTGTAGGGCTTGGTATTGGTCTCCTTGGAGTTCTGCACTTCTACAAGTCACAACGGTCGGAACGTGATCGCGCTATACAGGACGGGTCAAGTGAGAATTGGGAAAATGGCGCACGCCCACCACGACGACCACGCGTTGTGCCCACGGGAGGCTGGCAAGTGCAGGTCATGTCGACGCTGCCCCTGAAGGCCATCTCGCGATTATGGGGTCGATTCAACGAGATCGAACTACCCTACTATTTCCGAGTGCCCGGATTTAAGCTGTACTCCTGGTTCTTTGGCGTGAATTTGAGCGAAGTGGCTGAGCCTGATTTGCACACCTATCCTAATCTCGCAGCCTTCTTCTACCGCAAACTGAAACCAGGGGCACGCCCGCTCGACCCGGACCCACGGGCTCTGCTCTCGCCTTCCGATGGTCGCATCCTGCAGTTTGGCATGATTGAGAGGGGGGAGGTGGAACAAGTGAAGGGTATGACATATAGCCTGGATGCGCTGTTGGGGACGGCTACGCCTTCCCACGCGGATCACAGCAATCGACTAGCCGACTCCAAGGACGATGAAATCCAGAAAGACGTTGAGAACATGAAGACTGATGAGGAATTTGCTCTCATGAATGGCATAACCTATACTGTCCCATCACTGTTATCGGGCAATCCCGGAGCACCACCCCAACGACGTGCTTCGATCGACGCTTCCACAACCTCTAATACAACCTCAGAAGTCAAAGTACGGGAAGAGCTGGCACGAGGCGAGGGAAAGCCGTGGTACGCGCCAAAGGCAGCAGCTAATCATGCGCTCTTCTACGTGGTGATCTACTTGGCACCAGGGGACTACCATCGGTTCCACTCGCCGACGGCGTGGGTCGTGGAGAGTCGGCGTCACTTTGCAGGCGAGTTGTACTCTGTGTCTCCCTACCTGCAGCGGACGCTCCCCGGATTATTCACGTTAAACGAGCGGGTGGCGCTTCTTGGACGCTGGCGCTGGGGGTTCTTTAGTTACACACCGGTCGGAGCAACGAACGTGGGCTCAATTAAAATCAACTTCGACTCGGAGCTGCGCACGAACAGCCTTCTCACTGATACGGCGGCAGACTTGGCAGCGGCAATGGCAGCCAAACGCGGCGAGAAGGATCCTGGGTTTGTAGAAGCGACATACCAGCACGCTAGTCGTACATTGGCGGGGCACCCGTTGCAGCGTGGCGAGGAGATGGGAGGATTCCAGCTGGGTAGCACGGTTGTCTTGGTGTTTGAGGCGCCTCTGGGCCGCCGCAAGTCATTTGATGCAGGCTGGCCGGACGAGAATGAGCGCGGAGATGGCTGGAGATGGAGCGTGGAGAAGGGGCAGAAAATCAAGGTGGGCGAGAAGCTGGGCTTTGTGGAGGAGCAGGCGTGATCCAGTACCAGTTCCTTCAGTACCTCCAGTGTCTCCAGTACCTGCAGGCGTACCTAATGTAGGGAGATGGTGCGCAGGTGTACTTTCTGGGTTCTGGCGCTGGTCGCACCGTCCCCGCACCTTCCCGTACTGTATGTTCGAGATCCGAGACCTGGTGAGGTCGAGTATAATGTGCCAAGGCTGTAAATTTAGCATACTATAATACAAGAGCGATTCTGATTATACTGTTATACTGGTATACTGGTATACTGTTATACTGGTAACACTCATGCTTCATATCTCGCGCACGGCCCGTTATTCCGGTGATCAGCGTGCGGCAACGATCCACCCTCATTTGCTGTCGATAACGGTGGCGCCTCCCAGGGACGATGCTTCATCTCAGAATCTGCAGAGCACACCAAGTTAGCGGGCAAATATGCGGGTTGCTCGGGGTTATGTTCCAGGGATGCGCCTTGTACAACTCGGACGTGTTCCCTGGTACAAACAAACAGATGACTTGGAAGGGGGGGCAACACATCTTGCATTTGCCAAGTAATTGTGAAATCCCCAACTTCCCGTGGTGCCCAGGCCCTCCTGGTCCTTTTTAACCATCGGACTCCTCTGTCCTGGAAGGTCCTTCCTTCTCATAGCTCCCCCATGGCCATACTCTCGGTGGTCCGATCTTTCCAGCAGAATGTCTTCGCCCAATCCACAATGGCCCCCAGTAGCCTAGCTGGGGACGTCACCTTGCAAGCAAAACACCCGTCATTCTCTTATCTGGTCCTGCTCGTCTTTGAGGCTGTGCTAGAGGTTATCTGCGTCTGTCTACCCGGGTACATCGCTGCGCGCCAGGGCATGTTCGATGCCAAAGCACAGAGATTCGTCGCTGATTTGAACGTGACCCTGTTCACGCCTTGTTTGAGTATGATCCTCGCCACACTATGCCTTATCTGATGCCCCTTCATCAACGCCCTAATTTATCCACTAATTGTGCTTTTGTTTAGTTTTTATCAAACTCGGCTCCCAATTGACGGCTGAAAAGCTTTCTGATCTCGCGATCATCCCCGTGATCTTCGTCGTACAAACAGCTGTCTCATACTTTTGCTCATGGCTGGTCACACGATGCTGTCGTTTCAAGAAGCGCCAGGCCAACTTTGTGACCGCGATGGCGGTACGCTTCAACCTTCCTATTCCAAACGTAACAAACGCTGATCTCCCTTGTCAATACTAGGTTTTTGGCAACTCCAATTCCCTGCCCATCTCTCTCGTGATATCTCTGTCCGCTACAATCCAAGGCCTGCACTGGGATCGCATACCGAACGATAATGACGACGAAGTCGCCGCCCGGGGCATTCTTTATCTGCTCATATTCCAGCAGCTGGGTCAACTAGTACGCTGGACGTGGGGCTACAATGTCTTGCTCGCACCGAAAGACCGATACAAGGCTGATAGTGAGGATGGACAAGCCCAGTCTGTCATTGAGGAGGGTCAGGTGCCATACACGGATATCCCAGAGCCTCGAGACATAGATGAACCACTTGTTCGCACTCGCAGCTCAGATGGCGTACAAAATAACCGCGGCAGTCCAACCGGCTCGCAGTTTGTATCTGGGGACTTGACACCCGTGTCTACGCGGCCATATGCCTACTCCAAGGCCAGCAGCTCCTCGGCGTCTGGAGACGAAGACCTAGAGTCCGACGAGCAACAGTCAACAACTCGATTTCCGTCCGATGGCCCATTCCTCCCCCGAACAACGACGGGCGACATTCTATCCTTCCCAGATGTAGAGAACATCGACCGAGAACCTCATGACAAAGCGTCCATCATCCAGCGAGGGAGGGCATCTCTACGCAAACGCTTTCACAGTGTCTCAAAATATTTCCAGGAGAAATCAGCAGCCCTATTCGCGCGTCTCCCCACCAAAATTCAGAAATTCCTATCAGCGATGACCTCCAGATCCCGCCGCTTCCTCTGCGGCGTATGGCAATTCATGAATGCACCCCTATGGGCAATGCTCGTCTCGATAATCATCGCTTCCTTCCCAGCCCTCCAACACCTCTTCTTCGACGAAGGCACCTTCGTCCGCAACTCCGTCACCCGCGCCGTCGAGCAAAACGCCCAAGTCGCAGTCCCCCTCATCCTGGTTGTTCTAGGCGCAAACCTCGCCCGCAACACCATCCCTGAAGAAACAGAGTCCGAAATGGCCCACCCGCGCGCTGAGCGCAAACTCATCATCGCCTCTGTGATCGCCCGTATGCTCTTGCCAACCCTGCTGATGGCGCCTTTTCTGGCGCTAATGGCTAAGTACGTGCCGATTAGCATTCTCGATGACCCGATCTTCATCATAGTATGCTTCCTGCTTACGGGCGCGCCGTCCGCTCTGCAATTGGCGCAGATCTGCCAGATCAATGATGTGTTTGTGGGTGCGATGTCGAAGATTCTGTTCCAGAGCTATGTTGTGTGGATTCTACCTTCAACGCTGGCCCTTGTTGTTTGTGCATTGGAGGTCTTGGAGTGGGCATCGAAATAGACTCTCTCTCTCTCTCTCTCTCTCTCTCCTCGTTTACCTGGGCTTCTTTTTCTTCATGTATGTTTATTGTTTCTGGGCATGGTGGTCTTGGTTGGTGGGTAATGTATTTGCATCACTCTTTCTGGAAAGCTTGGTGTTCAAGGCGGTTTTTATTATTATTATTTTTCCTCGACACTTTCGTTACCATGCATCCTTCTTCTTATTGTAAAAGTCGGCTGATTTTGGTTTAATGTATATTAATCGTGGCTGCACTACATAAATACGAAATGTCAATTGGAGGGCGATTATGAATACTTGGGATTTTCCTCTGCCGAAACCATTCCATGTTACAGTTGGTTAGTTCACCTGAACTATTGGAAACTAAAATTTTGGTTACTTTCCTCATCTATCATAAAGAAATAGGACAAGCACCACCAATAGAATCAAGCAAAGATGGATCATGCGCAACCCCACCAGCAAAATCCCCCTGAACATCCAACAGCATTGCCATCCCCGTCGCAAAATGCCAAAGAATATGACAATGAAAAAGCCACACTCCTGGGTTATCAGCCCGGAATCTAAGCACCGCGTACCCGTGGCTCGGGATCTGGACTGTATCTCTCAGCGCTGCCCGCGAAAGATTATATGGCTGGTACGTATCTGGGTCGACGTCGTTGCTGTCCGGCTCGAGGCCCGGCGGAAAGACGTCCTCGAAGGGGTTGTAGGAGCCCCAGCCGAACTGGGGGTCTTGGACTGTGAGGATGTAGAAATGATGGCCGTGCTATGCGGAATTAGATTTCAAGTTCTGCTATAGTTGGGGTTGAGCTGGG
>KZ119162.1:150-15907 GCA_002153405.1 Mycosphaerella populi pn0402
GGTCTGCTGCTCCGAGGTATTCGCCGCGAAGATGTCCGCCGTGGCATGGTCGTCGCTGTCCCCAACTCCACCAAGGCCGCTCAGAAGTTCATGGTTTCTATGTACGTGCTTACTGAGGCTGAAGGTGGTCGCCGCACTGGGTTTGGAAGCAACTACCGTCCCCAGGTCTACCTGCGCACTGCTGGTGAGTTTTGCCCCAAAAATAGAAGCTTGGTGTCATTACATATCTAACAATACGAATAGATGAGCCTGGTGACCTTACCTTCCCTGATGAGGACCAATCCAAGCGTGTCCAGCCTGGCGACAACGTTGAGATGATTCTCTCTACCCATCGCCCCGTTGCCGCTGAGGCTGGCCAGCGCTTCAACATCCGTGAGGGTGGCCGCACCGTCGCTACTGGTCTGATCACCCGTGTTATGGAGAAATAGATGCCCTCCAACGTTTCTTCGTTTCTTTTGAGGACCAGATATCCCTGGTAATCTTGTCCCTGTATTATGACACCCTTACTTTTCTTGCTTGTTTGTCTGCCACCTTTACATCTACAGCGCGGGAGATCATCGAATCGGGCCCAGGATTTCGGGGTTCTTCCGGAGTTTTCTCTTGACATCTTGTCCATGTACCCCTACTGCTATGTCTTGGAGACTTAGCTTGTTGTATCTTCTCCCCTCATCCCGTGAAATGTATTAAAATTAAAACTTGATCCAAATCAAAGCCACTTCTAATGATATCACCATGAGTAAGTATCAAGCCCAACATGGGTTTGGTATTCTTCCACTCCTCCGAAATGTTTCTTTCGAAAAATCTTCATAGTAGGTCACTATTCAACATGGTATAGATATTGCTTCGGTGGAGGAACCTTGGAAGGGTCTACAAAGCTTTCCAAGGTTATCACTGGATAATGCTATGTATGTATTATGACCTGGATTTCAGACACTTCAGCTCTAGCGCTTTAGCAGGACTTGACTTGACCTCGGGAACAATGAACATTCTTGCTATTACGATATAAACTCTACGAATGAACTTTGGAAGCGTTGAGAAACCCGGGCCTCGAGTCTCTAGGCTGCTTTAGTAATTATTGATGTTGTTGCTTAAGATGCATCAGCAATCCTAGGTAAATAATTCTGGGCATTTTACTAGCACTGAATGAAAAATTAGTAGAAATGATTCACGCTATGCTAGTGCGTGCGTGGCTTTGGCAGTGTTCGGCCGAATTTGACGGACGAAGACGGAATCGGCGGATCAAGTTCGTCCGGTGCGTGGATAAAGTCAAATAGGGGGTGGCACCAATGACAATGGTGGTAGCAAACGCAACACTCGGCCAAGGTTATATGGATATTTCTAACACCACGCACAACCACGACCAACTTCAGGTCCCTCGATCACCATCTTGGTCTTTTGGAAGAACAAATTCTTTCATCGTGGTTGAAGTATTGGTTGAGGCCCAACTCGCAGCAAGCGTCTTCTCTATGGGTCGCTGAGCAGCTTCTCCATCACAAGTTGGTGGTACTTGCAACAAGCTCAGACAAGCCTGAAGCTGAAAGCACCGTTTAGCCCTAGCTTTGAGAGTGATCAAGGATGGCTTCATTATCAGATGCAAGTGACCCTCCACGCAAGAGAATGCGAAAGGGTACCAAGAGTTGCACCGAGTGTATGTTGATTGCTGCTAAATGGATCTAATCACTGACTTGGCTAGGTCGAAGGCGTAAAATTCGCTGCACTTGGAATAACGAACGCTCTAATGTTTGCAATGAATGTCGATCAAGAGGTTCGAAATGTATAGACCAAGAAAACAATTCTGAAGAGCCCAATGGATTCACCTCAGAGCGCTATAGCCTTCGGGAGCGGGTGGCATATTTGGAGAATATTGTGGAAAGTCTCTCCACTCGGTTAGATCAAACTGATGCGACTGTTTCAAAGCTTTCTAACGGTCCTGGTATGTCTATAACCCTAGAGTACCTCTTTACGAACAAGTGCTAACCATTTGCGAATCCATAGATTTAGCGGCACAAAATGGACCTTCCGTCAGCAATCAAACCATTGCGCCAAAGGAATTAGAGCGGCTAGGTCCTTCCAGTGACCAAATGGATAATGCACCGGTGCTACAGCTTTTTGACAATCATCTTCTCAAACGACGAGAAGATTCATCGGGTAACGACCAGTTTCTGGGGAATACCGACCAATCGCCCAAGACACAAAGAGTTCGGGCTGAGCTTTTGGCGCTATTTCCACCAGAAAATGAGGCACGCAAAATGTTATCACGGAGCCTAGAGCTGTGGTGCGGGTGGGATAAAGTAGTCCCAGGCTTATATGAGGCCCTTGCTTCGCCAAATAAAGGACGCAATCATCCAGTAGCACCAGCAGACGTCGCGAACATATTACTTTGCCTCACGATAAGTGCGAGGCAACACGCACCTGATTACATCTCCCGAGCGATCGAGCCGCCCATAGATGCAGATGAGTTTTCCACCACTTGCACGGAAGCAATAAGTCGTTTGATTGTCCGTGACGATGATTATGCCGCCACTCTTCCTGGTATTGAGTGCCAGATGCTACTTTCCAAGTATCACTTGAGTGAAGGGCAGCTTCGGAAAGCATGGCTTGTGAATCGCCGAGCAATCGACCTTGCACATCTTGCTGGAATGCACCTGTCTACACGCAATCATAGTTCATCAGATACTCTATTTGAGCGACGTCTCAAAGTATGGTGCGCGCTCGCCTCGGCTGATCGGTCTATCAGCCTAATATTGGGGCTCCCTTACGGGGTCGCAGAAAACTACTTCTTACCGCAAGCCGAGAAACAGATTGAAATTACAGAGTCTGCTACAGAAAGGTATATGCTACGAATGGGTATAATCACTGGGCACATGATTGACCGAAACCAAAACCCAAGCATTATGAGTCTTGAGACAACCCTTCAACTTGATAGAGACCTGATGGAGACGTCCCATGAGATCCCAAGTGGGTGGCACGGGCCCGAGCCACCTCTGCATGGTGAGCCAGTCGAAGCGAAAGAGCGTATCCCTCTACAATTCATGCCTAAAGTGATGCGTACTCTCCTACATATGCCTTTTATGTTGCAGCATCCTCAAGATCCCAGATACCGGTACTCCTATCAAACTGCTATCCAATCTGCTCGAGAGTCGTTAGCTATATATAAGGTGCTTCGATCTGGATCTATACCTTATGCGTACACATGCAAGATGAGCGATTTTATGGCTTTCACAATGGGAATGCTTTTAGTTGTTCATCTTCACGGGTACTCGGATGATAAAAGCCGATACAGCAAAAAGCAGAATGCAAGCGACTGGGAGCTTCTGCGAGAGCTGATCGTCATCCTACGAAAAGCTTCCACTGAAAATGGAGGCTCCGTTGCAGCTGAATCAGCTAACGTTCTTGGATCTATATTTGCCAATCGAAACAAGAAGCGAAAATTCAGGTCGGGCCTTTCTTCTTGCAGAATAACTATTCCTTATTTCGGATCCATCACGGTTGTCCCTACAAATAAAGCAATGCAATATGAGGACAAAGAAAAAGAATGTGATACTCCAAGAGTCTGGCCTTCTCACGATGAAGTATCAACAAGACCATCACATCAGATCTATACGCCTCCTACATCTGATCTTGATGGAACATCGAATATTGTTGGTTCTAATGAATCTTCAGAAAATACACCAGGTTGTTATATTTCGGAGAATTCGTTCGCTAGCCAGATGGCTCAGTCGATGGAGGAATATCAGTTTACCGTGGATCCCCCAGGAAGTGTCGAATTTAATCCTTTTGGAGCATTTTTGGATGAGAGCGGACGGCAGACGTTGTCAAGCTTCGACTTCGACTTAGATCTTGACCAAGGGTGGAACTTGAGCTGGTTTGACCATACAGTATTGCCAGAGTAGGGATAGTTGTTATTGTTCTATTGTACATTACTGTATTGATCTTTACCCTGGGGTCAACAATCATGAACTAACTATAGGTATTGTATACTATGCGGTACACTCCCAAAGGCTGGCCGCATTAACATGTGGGTTCTGTGATTGTTTTCATAGTCGAGGTCCTGGTTTCCCCAGTAGCCGCATCCTAGATTCGAAATGGTAGCCCCAACTCACAACTGACATCTCGAATCTACCAAACTTCGGAGATCGAGAACAACCTTAATCGCAAACATACGGAACCTCGGGCCATCCGCGTGCATCGGCCCTGTGATCGACCCGCTGCGAGTTTAGCGCACTGCGCGTGCCCAGGTGATCTTCCTCCAATTTATTTGATACTACGGGTAAAATATATCTATGGACACAACCCGAACAACATATTTTCTGGTATCGTACTCCCGATTGCAGAGAGACCTAGAGGAGAGTCGGGGAGGTAGAAAGTACTCCTTGGGCAAACTCCAGTAATGGATATCCCAGGTAGAAACGTCTGTATCCTGGGCTGGTGCGGCGGTCTACATTGGGGCCGAGGCACATGCCGCACACCTTTTAACTTAGAACCTACACATCTGACCAATGACCGGGAGTTTACATGACCGGTAGTTACCGTTTTTGCAACTACAATCGATGCTGTCGACTTCCAATCCTTACCAGCTATATCCAGTTTGACTGCAATATGTGATCCAGTCTACTACCTAGGTACGTATCACAGAGGAATGTAAAAGGGAAGATAAGTTTGTGCGTTCAAATAAAACCCTGGAAATGAAAGGGTGTACTCAATACGAACTTGGGCAGTGCAATCCAATCATATGCCGGTCGGATCACTCTGGCGGTGGTATTCGAGAGTAACGGAAAACATTACTTGTTTGACAACATTGGTGGGTGTCTTTCGCAGATTATTCGTCCGAAAAACTCGAACGGCATTATTGCTACTATGAAGGCAGAGCTGGGGGGAGGCCGTGGAATTACTTTGAAGACGATCTCGTGACTGATATAGAGCTGCAACTTCCCTATGTGATCGGATAAACTTCAATGAAAAAAAAACCACGACTCGAAAGTTTCCTAATGCCTCCTATGATGGTTTATAATCTCTACTCTTTCTGCACTCATTAGATTATGAAATAAGAAGACCCTGTTTCCATTGCCAAGAACTAATACGAATCCATAGGGGATCGGTAATTTTGACCGATATTCCGGATCCGCAGGAGGACCGCCCTAGTTCCCGCTCTCTCCCTCGTCACCTCTACGGCGATCTGTCCCCACAACACCTCCTTCTCCTTGACCTCCCGGGTTTGAACCTTCAAATGGCCGAACGCCCGTCAAGTTTGAACAGGAATCCAACGGCTCCTCCTGTCATGGCAAACGGCCACTTCGCTACCGCCGATCAGGGCGACACCGCCGCCTACGAGCATGGCGTGCAGGTCATCGATGAGAATAAGGAGTTCAAGTACGACCACCTCTTTTGCCCCTGGGCTCTGTTCTGTAGCACCCGGTGCAGCTTGTGACCATGCGCAGAATGTATACTAACAATGGCACTGCAGTGCGAAATTATCCAAATACCTCTCCATCGAAGATGTTACACCCGCCGGATTTAACTACCACTTGATCTCTGTGTTCGGTTCACAGTCGACTGGCAAATCTACATTATTGAATCACCTCTTCGGCACCCAGTTCTCCGTCATGTCAGAGACAGAGCGGAGGCAGACCACCAAGGGTATCTGGCTATCAAAGAATAAGAAGCAGGGGGAGGCAGCCTCTGGAGACGGACATCGCATGGCAGATAATATTTTAGTGATGGATGTGGAGGGTACCGACGGTCGCGAGCGTGGTGAAGACCAGGACTTTGAGCGTAAAAGCGCTTTGTTTGCTCTCGCAACCAGCGAGGTTCTAATTGTCAACATCTGGGAGCACCAGGTGGGGTTGTACCAGGGGGCAAACATGGGTCTCCTGAAGACCGTTTTTGAGGTTAATTTGCAGTTGTTCCTGAAGGATAAGAAGTATGTACCGCCCGGCTCATCTACAACAACCCAGGAGACTAACATGGCTCTAGCACCACCCATCGATCTCTCCTTCTCTTCGTACTCCGTGATTTCATCGGCACAACCCCCCTCAAGAATCTCCAAAAGACCCTGCTTGAAGACTTGGGCCGCCTGTGGTCGACAATTTCTAAGCCCGCAGGCTTGGAGAACTCGACTATCCATGATTACTTCGACTTCCAATTCTACGGTCTCCCCCACAAGGCCTATCAGCCAGACCAATTCAAGTTAGAAACAAACAAGCTGGCTCTGCGCTTCCGCGAAGGACATCGTGATCCAAGAAGAGATGCGCTCAAAGGCGAGTTCTCGGAGGAGGGTGTTTTCCTACCCGAATACCACCGTCGCATTCCGGCAGATGGATTTTCGCACTATGCAGAAGGCATTTGGGATCAGATTGTCAACAACAAGGACCTGGATCTACCAACGCAGCAGGAACTGCTTGCTCAATTCCGCTGTGACGAGATTCTGCGTGAGGTAATGATCGGATTTGACGAAGCAATCATCGCTTTTGAAGATAAGCAGAACGAGGCTGTGAGATTGGGTGCCCCCGAGGTCCTTGGGGGTCTAGGTGCCGCCATGCGAGGTGCGCGTTCTAAAACCTTGAAAGGGTTCGAGACGGAAGCGAGTCGGTATCACAAGGGTGTGTACCAGCGCAAGAAAGCTGAACTGGAAGGCAAGGTCGATACTCGTCTAAAAGCTCTTTTCCAAGGTCAAATCTCAGCAGCACACAAGTCTGGCATTCGGGATTTTAGCGACAACGTTACCAATGCTGTCAAGTCTGGCCAAAAGAAAGGTGGAAACTATGATTTTGCCGAGATCGTCAACCTGGAGACCAAGACTGCCCTGGAGAAGTTCGAAGAAGTCGCTCGTGCCACATTGGTTGAAGGCGCTTCTTGGAGTAATTATAAGCAGCAACTGAAACTCTACGAAAAAGAACTTTCGGAGGTGAGCGGTCGCTTGCGACGTGATGAGATGCGACGTCTGGCGAGTCGTGTTGAGCGATGGGTGCAGTCCCGTCTCGGCGAATCCGTTGGGCTCGAATTCAACAGCCTTGGCTCTGGTCGCGCTGGTAGCGGTTCCCCGGAAAGTGGCGATAAGCCAACTGAAAAGGAATTCTGGGATCGCATCTGGAATGTATTCCTTACTACCGTCGAGGACGCAGAGAAACGGTTTACTGAACGGGCAAGCAGCTTCGACGCTAGCTTGGAAGAGGTTGATATTGGTCTTTGGCGCCTTCGTCGGAAATCTTGGGGTGTCTTGCGTGCTAAGATTGACGAGGAAATGACCGAGGGCAATCTTCTGTTAAAACTGCGTGAGAACTTCGAGGACAAGTTCCGGTATGACGAGGAGGGTGTCCCGCGCATCTGGCGCCCGACAGATGATATTGAGGGCATTTACACCCGTGCTCGCGAGTCAACTCTCACTTTAATCCCTCTCCTGTCTCGCTTCCGCCTTGATAAGACGTCTGGGCCACCCCGACTTGATGAATTGATCGGACACACTCCCAGCTCTGTGACACCTGCGGATGAAGAAGATCTCCCTCCCATCGGTGGTATTGACGATGACGAGGACAAGAATCTCAATGATGAGACAACGATTCTGAGCGATGCTAAACGCCAAGAACTCACTGTTCGCTTCAAGAAGGCTGCCGATGGAGTATACGTTGAAGCAAAACGAAGTGCTATTGGCGGTATAACTCAGGTGCCTCTATATTTCTATGGCATTCTGCTTGCCCTTGGATGGAATGAAATCGTTGCTGGTAAGTGTTTTACAATTTCTGGTTCGTCCTCAAATTCTCGCTAACTTAAATACAGTTCTTCGAAACCCCGCATACTTCTTTTTGCTGTTCTTATGTGCTATTGGTGCATATGTCACCTACCAGCTCAACCTGTGGGGGCCCATTCTAAAAATGACCGAGGCTGCGTCACAGCAGGCCATGGTGGAGGGCAAACGCCGGCTGCGCGAGTTCCTCGAGGCTTCTGACACTGGCCGGCAGGCGATGGCCATGTCTTCTGGATCAGACTCAAACCAAAAGGAAGACTATGAGATGTCGGACCTGCCCAAGCGTGGCGCAAAGTCCAACGACGAGCTGGATGACTTGTAAATTAAATCATTGTTACGTGTGTAGATTTACCTCCTCGGCATCAAGTCTCGATTTATGTGATAATCAATGAACCCTATGCATATTAAAGGATGTGCTCTATAAGTGGATCTAGTAAAGACCCGTCCAAAGCTTGGTCAATGCTTCTTTTATTTGTTTATTGGGAACGAATCCGGCGACGAATTCCTGGTTGGGGGTTTGCGGGGTTCTGGAGTAATGGGGGGTTCGGAATTGCTCCGACTTCTCGTGGGGGTCTGGGGGGACTTTCTATTTGAACTGCGACGTCCGCATAATTGCTGGATCTCTGCTGTACTTGTATTCTCAAGCGCCTCAAGAACAGCTTTTGTTATTTCCTTTTGCTCATAATATACGCATGATCACTACTTAACCCGCATTCCGTCCCATTACTACACCCAATCCGCAGTGATGTCAGCATCGCTCCCCGAGAAGTTTGACGACCTCCCTGATAAGCGTCGGTATTGGCCTGGAAAGCCTGGCTCAGAAGATGAGGGCCTAGGTATGCTCCGTCTTTTAACACCAGATGTGGTTGCGAATGCCGCCAAGACAGAGATACAGACCGGCGATCGTGTGTGTCTCAACTGGGAGATCGAGAACTTGACACCCCCAGGTAATTATAATCTGATGCCATTTTCCATGCTTCTATGTACTAAGGTGGGAATCTTGCAGGGTTCGGTCGTAGGCCTTTCGAACATACCATCAAATGGGTCGATCCTGGCGTCGCCTTCGACGATGAGTACCACTTCAATCCCCAGCAATCCTCTCAATGGGACGGTCTCAGACACCACAATGCCCCAGCTCCAACACCAGAAGATCCTGACCGCCGCTTATTTTACGGCGGGACAACTGGTGCCGAGATTATTGATTCAGATTCGCCGCGCATTGGTATTGGGCATTGGGCAAAGAAGGGCATCGCAGGTCGCGGCGTATTAATCGACTACGTCAGCTACGCCCAGAAGAAGGGCATCAGCATCAATGCACTCACACAATACGAGATTTCTCTGGACGAAGTCCTCGAAATTGCCCGTGAGTCTAACATTACCTTCCAGAAAGGAGATATCTTCTTCCTGCGCGTTGGTCTCCCGGCTACTTGGGCCGCTATGTCCAGCGAGGAGCGTAAAGCGTATAGTCAACAGAGTAAGCCGAAGCACGCGGGAATCGAGCAGAGCGAACGGGTTTTGCGATTCCTCTGGGATAATCATTTTGCAGCGGTCGCGTCCGATGCTGTTAGTTTCGAGGTTTACCCGGCTAAGAACCCCGAGTTTGATCTGCATCACTACCTTCTAGCGGGCTGGGGTATACCAATCGGTGAGATGTTTGACTTGGATGAACTTGCTGCTACATGCAAGCGGATCGGAAGGTGGAGTTTCTTCATTTCGAGCAGTCCGTTGAACTGTGCTCGAGGTGTTTCGAGTCCGCCTAATTGTATGGCCATCTTTTAAAGCACTTTTTTTCACTTCAATAGCAGATGACAACAAGATAGCAGAGATAGAATATTTAATCATGCATAATATTTGAGTTCTGATATATTAAACCATGAAAGTCATGGCTATTTGCATTAGTTCAATCCACGCCTCATGGGGACACCTCATGGAGGGTGGGGGGGCGGGAACCGGTAACCATCCGTGGATCCATGGATGGAACGGATTCTGCATATCGCCACCCTCACAGCAACCTCTCATATCACTATCCACATTTTGGATGTACAGGTGACCTCTTTCTGACTGACATCATGAAGATATAGTGTCTACAGCCACTTAAATACTGGAAACTCCGGCCCAAATTGAACAGCTCAACAGTCTTACGTTACTAACGAATGAACAACAACATAAACTCGTCATGTACCGAGTCTTAGTCAAACCTCATATGCTGCGGCCGATTGCGTCTGAGACCAGTCAGCTCATGCGGGCTTCTGTTCATGGACAGACACATTCGAAAATTCCGCCCAGCGAAGATTGTAAGTGGCACGGAGACTCTCCATTCTTACCATGCTTACTCCGAAGCAAGTCTACGTCAGCACATCATCCCCTGACGACTTTGATACGTCACCGTTGAGCTCTCAAATCCTTCAACAGCAGATGCAGGACAGTGGGTCAGATGGATCGTTTGCAAAATTGACCAAAGAGGAGCATTATGCTATCATTTACGAAAGCATCAATCCCAAGGCTCCGAAGGGCAATGCTAAGAAGGAGGATCCTATAAAGTTGAATATGGAGGAGGAGCCTCATATCGACGATATGTAGCAAGATTAAAAGCGTTGCTCCTAGTGAACTTTATTTCTCGTTATAGTATTCAAGGTTTATTCATGAGAGGATGGAAATAATATTTGAATGGATCAATTCGAGCAGTAATCCGCAAGAAGCTCAACTCGTGTTATGATTTAAAGATTATACAATGTCGTGGTACATACTCATTCAACGGTCTAAGCCAGTTCGCACTCAATCAAGCTCTCGACTCCACGCTGGGAAGTCCAAATTTTAACAATCTTCAGCCCAGCGGCAGCAGTAAGAGCTTGCCAGTCCTCAGCAGTACGCTCGGTTGAAGCGAAATCGGCCATCATGATGATATCCAAGCTAGTGGTCTCCCAGTAGGCATTAGTGTTGGGGATAACATTCTCGTTGATCAGAACCTTGCTGTATCCCGGTTTCAAAGCAGGAACAATGTTATTCAAGATCTTGATAGCGTCATGATCGGCCCAGTCGTGGAGGACAGAGTGCATATAGTAAGCACGGGCTCCTAATCATTTGTACGTAGGCTCTGGTTAGCGCGTCACTAATGAGAAGGGCTGGGTATAATATAGCATACCCTTGATCGGTTGCTCGGTGAAGAAATCATGCTCCACAAGCTCGACAGTTGGGTGAAGCGACATCGCTTTTGCCTGGCTAATAACTGGCGGAAGATCCTCAATAACGAGGCGACCAGGAGCATCAGGCCACTTGCGACGAAACTCGGAGATGTCGTGACCAACACTTCCACCGACATCGACAATAAGAGCATCCTCAGATCCAATATCAAACCCCTTGTAGAGAGCGGGCACATCGAAGAAACCCACATCCATCCAACTAGGGCGACCCTGGTGGTAAGCCGACATGTGGTTGTTGAATTGGATGGCTGCGGTTGGGTTCTGCCCAAGCCATTCAAAGAAGTGAAGCTTGGTGTCAAATCCACGCTGGAACCCGCAGTCAATGCCGTTCGTAGGGTTGGCGTATCCGGTATTCTTAAGTTGCTCAGGAAGAGCGAGGATGCCCTTGGTGATGCACGCAGTCCTGTATGAAGGAAAGTGATCAGTATCCAAACGTACAGGGGGTTACTAGCTGAAGAGCGTACATGCATGGGTATGCGTCGCTATATCGTTCGGACATTAGTGAAATGGAGAATCCGGTGCGGCGATACTCATTTGGACCAGTTTCGAAAATGACATCCATAGCAGACAGATGCTTTAGGATGCGAGCTTTTGGAAGACTCAAGTTAGCATAGTTATATGAGAACTAACAAAATTTGAAGAAAACCAATTATCACTCACAGACGAGCCTTTTGTCTGCTCCAGCTTTCTCGGCAAGGAAGGCGGCGGTCTTGGGCTTGTCATCCTGGGACAGAATCTTGAATAGACCGAGATCTACTGCGGTTTCCAGGCATGCATAGAGTGTTGACTAAGTATTCCATGTATCAATTGAACTGGCTCGGAATATGAATAGATATTACGGTTATCAGACATACCTGGGACCAACAGTATCGGATCATTGCCTCTCTAGGGGTCTCTACCGCATTGACAAGGGACCGGGCGGCATCGAGTAACTCAGTGCGCGCGGTAGGATCATTAGATATGAAAGAAATACCATTAGTAGTAATCTTTTTGAGCAACTCTGGGACCAATTCCGGGGCGTTTGGAGAAATTGCAACTGAGCCATCTACAAAGGAATCTTGGACATGGCCATTAGAGGCTCCATTTGTATGGGACTCGCCGTTCTGAGAAGACATTGTGAGCGGAGGGGATGAGAAGAAGTAGTTACACCGATGAAGTGAGCCTTGGAAGACAAAAAAGATTGAGCTGCGAGAGAACTCCTTATCATCTCAATAGCCTCTGCCAGATTATTTTAAGCTAAACTACAAGAGGCCCTTGCTTACAACGGAAAGGAGCTGCCGCGTTCCTAGTCTGGGACCATTCTTGATAGACATGATAAACAAAGTCACGGTGGAGAAGCACATGGCATGTGATAACTTGGTTTGGCCTGGTAACTGGATACTTCGTTTTTGACAGACAGGGGCTCGTAACATGTGGGGGTATACCTTCTCATCAGATTATCACCCAAAGGACCCCTGGTGGTCTAAGTTGACCGTTGGGTCCATGGCGCAGAGATAAGTGGATAAGTGGGCCAATTGTGGATATCCACGAAACTCGGAAGTTTAGCTCTAACATGAACATGCCCAGATTTTCAAGGGGGCGCAGGCATTATGGTCTTGGTGTGCAAGGAACTAACTAGCCGACTAACTAGCCCTAGTGAACAAATTGTACCACAATGACCTTGTATACTCGACCGAAGACCCCCTATACAAGCAGCCATTGGGGAAATCTCGTTAAACTCCTAGCAAGAAGAGTACTTGTAATGTAGCAGTGGCAAGTTTGTGTGCTCTGCTCAGATATTTCTATTCGGTGTGGTAAGGGCAAGGGACTTTTGATATGATTCCTTCCGGAACCTTGTTCCTCAGCCGAAGTAATTAGCGTACGCCACATTTATGGGTGGGAGGACTTCCACCCGCCTTTAGTCTCCTTCGGCTAATGTAGACCAGTTGAATCGAAGGATAATGCGCAGACGCGAGGCCCCCAGTTCCACTCTGCGTAGGCGTTCCACTGGTCAAACGAATCGGGATTTGCGATTGATGTCGGAATCTAGAAACGGTTTGGCACTGTCCAGGTGGCATGTCATGGTCTTCTATAATCCCCACTTATTATTGGCCTACCCATAGTCTATGGGGGTGGGTTATCACCTGCTGGGGGTGGGTGAATTCCGCCACTTATCGTGCGATTATCTTCGGTACGGAGTCTAAAATTCTTTCTTTGGTAACCCGACAAGATGGCCAGGCCTCTGTCTGAAACCCGCTACCGCAAGCTTGAGCAGCCACAAGCCTAGTTACTAGCGTTCCTTGGTTCGCATCGGATAGCACCCGCTGTCAAAAACAAATCTCCACCGAATGACCCACTATCTGCCTAACAAGACACCAATCACTTTTCTGAGATATGAGGAGCAGTCGGTCAACCCGCTATATCAGTGGGCTTACAAGATACAATGGCTTTATGATAGATTTCGGGGGTAACGAACGATGACTGCTCCTCAAATAACAAAGCAGTATTCCCTACATCCATACAAGTAAACTTCATTTGGCATGATACCGCTACTAAGGAGAAATATCCCGGGCGTCTGGGGAGAAGCCCTAGACCATGGACCTCGGGAATTATTTATGCTGCCAAGATTACCAGCGGGCAAGGATGTTAGCAGCACATGATGACCCACTTACTCTCCTGAGCTGGTCCAGCCTGCTCCATTCCTGCGTCCATCTTGTATTAATGGAGCCTTAACTGAAGCACAACTTGATTAGTAGTCTCTCCACCTCGCCCATCCTGGGGCCTCTTCAGCTAGAACCACCAAAGAATCAATCAGAATAAGGTTCATGGGGGCAAATTACCTCGAGCGACCGACGTCTCGAGATTGTAGGCCGGAGGTACATAATTGACACTCGCCATAGAACCGGGAAAGATCGAGTCTCTGTCCGTCCACTATAGGCACCGTTTTGTCGGGACATTTAGTGTGGTTTTAGCACAAGGGTCGCTCATTCCTTCCCGTTGCAATATAAGGTCTACATGTTTTGACCCTGGTGAAACCCTAACAAGCCAGTCGAATCATTACTTTCGTTTGTCGTCTGATTCTACCATTTTCTTATCTTCTTATGACCCTTATTAAAACATCGGTCGAAACATGGCCACAGAAGCTATAGACTTTTCACAGGACAAAGGCCCGAAAATTCTAGCGGTCTTATGGAGTCTCACGTTACTTACTTTTGTGATTGTGCTGGCGAGAATGTTCATTCGAATTCGAATGCTCAGGAACTTCGGAAGTGATGATTATCTCATCGTGGTTTCCATGATATTGGGCTTGGCATACTGCGTTACGTGCACGATAGATGTTGTCAGCTTCAAATTTGGCAAGCACGTTGGTGCCACAAGCACTCATAACATGGAAATGGCTATCTTGTGGAATACCATCAGCTTCCTGTTTGGTATTTTGTCATTCAGTATCCCAAAGCTCGCCATTGCTGCTATGCTCTCACGGGTTCTCAACCCGCCGCCTCTTCCGAGAATGGCATTATGGGGGCTAACAGGCTTTGCAGCTGTGGTTTCTTGCATCTGTATCGTCATCTTGTTCACGATGTGCGACCCGCCACAGGCACTTTGGTACGTTCATTTGGCACAGACAGAAGGAGCGACCTGCAAGCCCACCTCAATTCTGATCGACTACGCCTATTTCACCGGAGGTATGATTATTTCTTCGCCGCCCTGTATTAACACCTTATCAATGGCCTGTATTCCTAACTAGTAACAGCATTATCTGCCTTCACCGATCTCTACTTGGCCATTTACCCTGGAACCGTTCTTATGAAACTTCAAATGTCTTTGAAGAGGCGCCTTGCATTATGTGCTGCACTTGGCCTTGGCTCCATGTAAGTGAGCTTAAAGATGTAATATGTAACGGGAGCTAATTCATTATTCGTTCAGTGCTGCAGCTATGGCGATCGTCAAATGCACTCAGCTGCACGGGCTGGCTGATAAGAGTGACTATACTTGTAAGTCCGAAATTCAACTTAATCCTTAGGCCAAGCTGATTTCCTCTTTTCAAAGATGCCACGGCAGATCTCGTGATGTGGACAAAGTAGGTTACAACGCATATTTTTTCTCTGATTCTTAATCTGAAGATTATACTGATGAAATTTGTCAATTTTAGTATCGAGTCTAACATTGTCATCTTGGCATCATGTATCCCTACGCTCCAACCTCTCATTGAAATAATTCTCGGAAAACGCAAGCTCAGCTCTTATAGTAATGGCAACGGCTATGTCAAAAACTACAAGGGTAGTAGTGGCAACTTCCCCAGTGGTTCTTTTGACCCGGCCAAGCGATCTGCGAGGAGCAAAAATGAGATTACCATCAACGATGTTGAAAGCCAGGAGAATATCCTGGAAAACGACGGAAACAAAAATCAGATGCAGGGAAGGGGTATTGCAATGGGTAATATTCGGAGGACGGATCATGTTGCTATTGAATACGAGACAGCATCTGCTCAGCATCATTCGCAAGGCTCCTGGTGAGTTTCTGGAGCAAGTCACAAAAGCATTTTGTGATCGCACAAATATAGAACAGCTCGAACATACTATTTCGTTATTTTTACATTCGGATTCATAAACGGATTTTCTTACACAATACTCCTTTAATTACTCAGCTGAGGATTCATTACCTAAATAACCAAACAATTTATTAAGTACAAAACTTAGTACAGTTTTATATTTTGCACATTTCTTTGTTATAGTTCCTGTTATACGTATAATAGAAAATAGTTTAGTAGAATTATCTACAAGATAAATATATATTAGTAATTAATTTATAAATAAATAATTATAATTTATATTTA
>MWPW01001169.1:0-10963 GCA_002153405.1 Mycosphaerella populi pn0402
CCCCGGTACTGCCTTCGCTGCTGCTAGCGCCGCTGTTGGTGCCACCAGCTGGGAGGCTGACGGTGGTGACTGGGCTGCTAGCTCCGCCCCCGCCACCGGTGACTGGGCTGAGGCTCAGGCCGCCCCTGCCACTGAGGCCAAGTGGTAAATCCACTAGACTGTGACAAGGATAGCCATTGAAAGGGAGGATGTATGACCTATACCCCTACGAAAATGCCATGGCGATTTGGGATGGTTTGGACGAAGCGCGTTTTTTTTCGAAGCGCGTGATATAAGGAAAATGCTCTTGTTTGTTCTTTGACTGATCACTCCATTCAAAAATATGGAAACCCACCACCCTCGCAAAAAATCCCTTGACATGTCTATCCTAGTTTCTGTCAGCAAAAAAAAAGCACAAAAGAAACTGAAAACAGCAGAAGAAAAAGAGCTTTTACCCGGAACTTTTCAGTCCTTTTGCATCAGTGAACTCATTTACCAGCACTCTTTTTGATTTTCTTTGTCATTCATTTTGCAATGGGGAGGAATAGCGACGACAAATATTGACAGGCGCTTATGAGGGAAAGATATCCAGTTGTGTTCTGCAACTGGGGGAAAGCCCTGTGCTGTCAATCTACAAGGTGGACTTACCTTGGTTTCTCCCTTTTTGTATTCTAGTAATCGCAAGAGGATCGTGCTTGGTATTTTATTCACCTCGTAGTTCGCAGGTCTTGTATTCTTAGATAAGGTTCTATAACTCGTAACTCATCTCATTCAGCGCTAGATATCGTACAGCGATCGCCTAGGCATTTATTTGAACGTACGCGGGATGTACTTAAGTACATGGGAAAGTACGTTCCTACGTATGTTCAAATATACTCGTGGATATGACTTGGTCTACATGGATGTATCGCCCATGTACGGAGTAATAGTTCCACCTTCATTCCGAAACATTACCTTGCAATTTTCTTTTGCTAGTCTTGCCAAGGTTCTAGTTTAAAGAATATTACACCCACCGGCAGTCTGGCCACCCTTTCCTGTAGTTGTCATTCCAGCAAGTCTTGCTAGGTCCTCAAACGTCTCGGCAAGTAACTCGCCTGTAATGGCCGAGCATTCGGCATATCGATCGCAGCGAAGCTCTTGTGCCATACGATAAGTCTAGAATTGATGTCAATCAATCAGGGTCTTCATGAGACCAGGTCTGACTTACCTCTTGAGGGTATATCATGTTCTCTCCTTCCTCTCTCAAATCTCTCTTTAGGCCAACCATCATCACGGGTATTCGTTCGCCCTGACCATGTTGAAAGAAGCGTGTAATATCATTTCTCCACTATTTATATTTGTGAGGATTGGCTTCCATATATGTTCAACGGGGAGCATCAGACTCACGCCTTTCAAACCCGCTAAAGTCTCTCGGTTTGAGATATCGAAAGCAATAACAACTACATCGGGCTTCAAGGTTGACCAATGTTGGTTTGGATTTGATGTGTCATATAGTTCCAATGTAAATTTTCTCTTGGAGAACCGAATATCGTAAATGAACGGCTGGTCACTATCCCGCGCGACTTCAGGCGGACCGTCCTGGGCGCTACCAGGATATGAAGCCTGGGGCCTATTTCCACTCTTGAGTCTCCTGTACATACATTAACTTGATATACAGAGCATTCGACCTCCAAGTTGTAGTCCAGATGGGTCCACAAATCAGGACAAGTTGTTTGCAGCTTTCAAAGGGGTGTGATAACTGACGTTAGAAACGTGGACTTCCCACACCCTGAGTCTCCTACTAGCAGTAGAGTGACCGTTGACTCGTTCTCCACTTCTGTTGGCTCAGACATATTGTATTGAGAAACCTGGTCTGTCTCTCATGCCGGCTCAGAGTAGCAGGCTTCTTGAACTGCAGGGAAGTGAGGGCGTCGGGAGGTTGTCCATGGAGCAGATAAGATTGCGGATCGGTGGTCTCCCATAATACCGTGGACATATCACTTGCCCTAGATAGTTCAAAGGTTTCTCGTAGTTCGTATCACAGACAATATTTATTTATTTCTATTAATTACCCAGATTTTTGCCTTCAATAATGACACTGGGTTCTTGATACCTACAAATACGACATGTGTTGGATACAACGTGTAGAAAATGAGCTTGATAACATTACATGACAGCTCATTCGCCACAAAAATACCAGATCTCCACGGAGCCCAAAAATTTTGATCCATCAACCTTCTGAACAAGCAATCTACGTTGCTTCCAATTGCCCTGCCGTGGCATGTGGAGACGACCGTCAGGGCTATCACTACCTAGTGCATTCTATCAATCTTTCAATTGTCGCGTGCATTTCTATCGCCAGTACTCGTCCACACCATACAAGATGGCCAACAAAAGCGAGGAGGGGCAACCTGACTATTCAACATGGAGCAACTCGAGCCTCATCGATCGCATAACGGAGTTGGAACGCCAACTACATTCGCAAACCACTCAGTATTCAGCCCCAGCCCAACCCGAGACGGAGACGTCGCGCACTCCAGCGCCAATTCCCACCGACGGATATGAACCTGGAATTCCGCTCCCCAGCTCCGCAGTAAAGCAGGACAAAAAGCGTGTGCATTCACCCACAACGGATTACACGCGAGCTCCAGCTCCATCAAGACCTAGAAAGGACAAGGAAGATCGTGGGTTCGATCCCTCGAAGTATTCGACACGGTTTATCGCCCTCAAGTTCGCGTACCTTGGGCAGCGGTATAACGGACTGGAACATACGAATGGAAATATCACTCCACTTCCTACTATCGAAGAGGTGCTATGGAAAGCTATGAGACGCACACGTCTGATTATGCCCGAGACATTGCCGCCCGATGCGCCTGATAGTGTGGCACCAAGGGAGCTACGTCCATATTCTATCTCTTGGGATGGCTGTGATTACTCGAAGGCCGGAAGAACAGACCGTGGAGTTAGTGCCTTTGGACAAGTCATTGGTATTCGGGTCCGAAGTGCTCGACCAAAGCCCAAGCCCAAAGTCTCTTCGGAAGAAGAGGGTCTACAAAATCAGGACCAGATGCAGGTTGACGAGTCAGCTGTTGCCCAGGAATGGGATGACATTGCCGATGAGCATGCCTATGTACAAATATTGAACAGGGTTCTTCCGGATGATATACGAATTCTCGCTTGGTGTCCTCACCCCCCAGCGGATTTTGATGCTCGTTTCTCTTGCCGCGAACGCCGTTATCGCTACTTCTTTACCCAGCCCGCCTTTTCGCCAACACCGGGCGCATCAGGCTTTGAGAACCGACGCGGGGATCCCAAGGGGCCGCGTGCGAATTTCCGTGAAGGTTGGCTCGATATTGAAGCAATGCGAGAGGCCGCCAAACACTTCGAAGGCGAGCACGACTTCCGAAACTTTTGCAAATTAGACCAGACCAAGCAAATTGAGAACTTCCGTCGCATGATCTTTTATTCTGATATTGAACTTGTCAATCCCAGAACTAATCCCCTGGGATATGTCTCACAACAAGGATTCCAACCATTGGAGAATGATGTGCCAGATACAGACATGACGGAAGCACCCCCCGCAAACACACCCCAAGTCTACTCTTTTACACTTCATGGCTCTGCATTCTTATGGCACCAAGTGCGGCACATGGTAGCAATTTTGTTTTTGGTCGGCCAAGGACTTGAGGCTTCATCCATTGTCCCTGAATTGTTGGATGTTGTCAAAAATCCCCGCAAACCTGGATATGACATGGCATCTGATGCACCCCTGGTCCTTTGGGATACGATTTTCCCAGACAAGGACTCTGGTAACAGGGAAGACGCTCTTGACTGGGTTTATGCGGGTGATCCCAGGCTCAATAAGGCTAAAAGTGCCAAAAGCGATAGCAAATTTGGCATGAAGGGCGTCATTGAAGATCTTTGGTCTGTTTGGAGACAGCGTAAGATAGATGAGGTTCTTGCCGGAGCCCTGTTAGATTTGACTGTTTCCCAAGGTGATAACAGAATAATCCAGGAGATGGAAAGCAAGCAGGATGCCGTCCGAAAACATGCCAGAGGAGCGAAGGTTTGGTTAGGGTCAAACGACTCTCGTACGGGCGGTAAATATGTGCCCGTCTTGCAAAAGGCTACTGCTGATACAGTGGAGGTCAGAAATGCGAGGGGCCTGGTGGTAAAACAGCGTAAGCTGGCTAAGAAAGAGGCGGCCGAGGCAAAGAAAGAAGCGGCAGCTTCAGCTTGAATTACTGATACCACATAAGCGGAGATATAAGCGTGAATATAGCTTCGAAGCAATTTCTCAAATGCCTTTGTCATCAAGATTTAGCGTCATATAGGCAGCGGCGAGACCCCCGCCAAACCTCTTCCAAAACCTCTCGTTTGGGTAACAATTGCTGAGTTTTTGAGTTAGTACAGAATCTTTGACCCGGAAGAGATATTGACGTACTGGAAAGACTACAAGAACTTGTGGCTCCCCTTCCACGATCACCGCGAGATAAAAGCGGACCTCGAATCCCTTGAATGCTTCATAGATGACAATGTCCTGAATTTGTGTCGTTGGTATGAATCTAGTGGCTGCTGTTGATAGATACGTGGACGATGAGGTGGAGGTCTGGACTCCAAAGCCCCGAATCACTAAGAGGGATTCCTCTGTAAAATCAAGTTAGATGCTGGTACTCTATCGCCTGAAGCATGTGTCGGCAATCAAAACATTTGCGTACCTGTATACCCTCTCCTAAATACCCCGTAGACTACCAATGCACATACTGTCGCGATAATCCACGGATTATACGTGTCCACCAAATAACACACATGTGTTTGATTGAGGCTAGACCATAGGGGTTGCCAGGATGGAGCCCAACGATCTATCTCCGGAAAAAGAAGCTGCGCCTGGGCGATCCCAACGACAATTACGCAAAAGAGTAAGAAGGCGCGTAGCAGAATTTGAAAGCCAAGTAGGATCTTCGCGGGGGTGTTGTCGCGGCTAGGCGCATTCGAGACGGTGAAGCTGACGGTCGTCGGAGAAGGCCGCCTGACACGGAGTCGACCGGCCATTGTTGCGTTAGTAAAGGTAGACTTCCACACAAAGAAATTCCAGGCGATCGTAGGGGGTTTGGACCAAGTTCTGTAGGTGCAGCACTCGAGTTCCCCAAGTCCGCAGGACACGCTAGTCCAAGCTTAGAATAGTACATATCGACCTTTCTGTTGTCACGTGCCACTAAGCTCGACTCTCATTAGCATTAGGGCCGTTGTCTCGGGCACCATCACTTTACATCTCTTTCCGTGATCCTTCAATATGAGCGACCGATCAAGAAGCCGGTCTCCCCGCCGGCAGGATAGTGGAGGGCGAGATCGACCGCGGAAGACTGGTGGCTTTCGATGGAAGGAAAAGCGGCGCGATGACGACCGCGACGACCGCGGACTTGATCGCGGATATCGTGAACGTGACCGTCCACACTCTCCACGCCGAGGGAACGATAGCGATCGGTACGGAGATCGACGAGATGATCGCGAACCGCGCCCACGACGAGACGACCGAGACGAACCCAGGGAAGGCCGAGAAAAGAAGAAGAAAGAGAAGAAGGACAAGAAGGACAAGAAACCTGCCGTTCCACAATCTTCAGAGCCTATGATTGTGGTCCATGTCAACGACCGCCTGGGAACTAAAGCTGCGATCCCCTGTCTGGCTTCAGACCCTATAAGTACGTGTTTCCTTTTTCAAGGTTCTCTATCCAAGAAACGAAGAGCACAGGACTAATTCCGAAACAGAGCTTTTCAAAGCCCAAGTCGCAGCTCGGATTGGGCGTGAACCTCACGAAATTCTTCTCAAACGCCAAGGTGAACGTCCTTTCAAGGACCAGTTGACCCTCGAAGACTACGGTGTGAGCAATGGCGTGCAACTTGATCTGTGAGCTCCTATACCCCCGTGCAAGCTGGACCCCCATGTGGAATTGGTGCTAACATTATACCTAGGGAAGTTGGAACGGGCGAATAGAGGATACCATCTTGGACTTTTTAGTACTCGGCGGAACCAGGTGTTTTTGGGTCATGGTCAGCGGATACGGAGCATGGGCGGAACCTGCCTTGAATTTCATGGTTTTCTTTGTTGTCTTGCCTCTTATTGTTTCCCTTGTACCGGCGGTTTGTATTATATCGCCGAATGGAAATGCATTTAAAGCCACGACGCTCTCCAGGAAAGAAAGATCCAACACAGTTTCCACCGTTGCGGGGTGCAGCAGGCCTGCCCGCGCTTACCCTGATCCGGGGCGGACACCTCAGGCAGAAGCGCACCAGCCAACCCGAGGCCGTGACTTTGTTCCACTCCCAAAGAGGCTTTTTTCGATCGCGGGACTCACACGAGCTTTCCTCATTTTTTTTTCTCCGGGCCATTGTCCGGGCTACTCCTCGACCTCCCCGTTACGCTCGCAATGCGGTAGTGACTACTCTCTCCACTCTGGTATTTATTTCTTGATCTTTTTTTCGGCTCTTGCTTTTGCACCTTGACCCTCTCCCATTCCGTCATTCCGACTCTTCAACACCCTCCACACGACCCCACGAAATCCCTCTCTTGAGCTCTCGACACCCACCTTTCCCATACCGAATACGCGACATACCGTTGAATATGGTTCGAAACCTAGTTGTTATTGGGGGCACTTCACACCCACAGTTGACGGAAACCATCTGCGGCGTGCTGGGCATACCGCCGGCCGACGTCTTACTATCAAAGTTTGCCGTCGGTGAGACTCGGGTGGAGGTCCAAGAATCTGTCCGCGGAAAGGATGTTTATATCATTCAATCAGGCGGCGGCAAAGTCAATGACCACCTGTTGGAACTTCTGATCACCATCTCCGCTTGTAAGACGGCGTCAGCACGTCGAGTCACTGCCGTGCTTCCACTGTTCCCCTACTCTCGCCAGAGTGATATCCCATACGACAAGACTGGTGCCCCGCTAGCTAAGTCCTCAGTGAACAATCAGCCGAACACCGGCTACACTTTCGAGAGTACCCCTCCTACTCCAGGCCCGGGTGGCAAGGCCGAAGGACTAGGCCTCAGCGGTATCGACAACCTCCAAAAGAGCCTTGCTAGGGCCCAGATTGAGGAAACGAATGGCAGTCCCGTGAAAAAGCAGCGTCCTGTCAACGGACTACCTCGTAGCAATACAAATGAGTCGATTAACGGGGGATCATCAGAGGATTCTATCAGCGCCGCTAATTCCTCCAAGATCAATGCTTTCCAGCCGCACCCGGGCTACAAGCAGTGGGTTGCACAGGCAGGAACTCTGGTGGCTGACCTTTTGACTTGCGCGGGCGCGGATCACATCATCACTATGGATTTGCACGACCCCCAATATCAGGGTTATTTTGATATACCGGTGGACAACCTCTACGGCCGTCCTCTCCTGAAGAGCTACATTCAGCGGAACATTCCGAACTACAAGCAAACTGTCGTCGTCAGTCCGGATGCAGGCGGAGCGAAGCGTGCCACAGCCATCGCTGATCAGATGGGAATTGAGTTTGCGTTGATTCACAAGGTCAGTATTAGATTCCGCTTCTTTTTTATTTGCTCTCCGTGCTGGGTTTGGTTAGTATCAGTTTCGGACCTGGCTGATGATCCCTGCAGGAGCGCCGCCCCACCAAGATCACAGACCGCCAAAATGCAACCATGATGCTAGTTGGCGACGTCCGTGACCGAATAGCCATTCTGATTGATGATTTAGCTGACACCTCTAACACGATCACCCGGGCAGCGAAGCTTTTGAAGAAGGAAGGTGCCTCGCAGGTCTATGCGCTGGTCACCCACGGAATTCTCAGCGGCGATGCCATTGAGCGAATCAATGCTAGCGCTTTGGATAAAGTGGTGGTAACCAACAGCGTGGACCAGAGCGAGCACCTGCGCCGATGCCCGAAGCTGGAGGTGTTAGAAGTTGGCCACGTTTTCGCCGAGGTAAGTCTCATGCGTCAGATTATTAGCGCCACTTTTTTTCAACGATTTTCTGACCGCTTCCTGCAGGCCATCCGCCGTGTCCACCACGGTGAGAGTATCAGTGTTCTGTTTCAATACGATTGATTGCCAGAAGAACAACCACGTAGCCTCGAGAATATTTATTCAAGGAGAAGAATATTTAGGAGGCCCCGGGAATCTTTTGCCCTGTTCGTGGTGTTAAAAATATGCATTTCAAATGAATTTCTTTGGATCTGTCTGGCGTTATTGACGACTTGGGAAGATGTTTCTTGCTTGTTTTCCATACAATCGCACCATCTTCCACACGATAGAAACCATGGCCCACTGTAGACTACCTCGCTTCCAACTGTGCGAGCACGTTATGAGACGCTGTGGGCCTCCGGTTCGGCAATTCTTGTTATATCTAGCTAGCTCTTGGCTATTTCCGTCTTGCACATATTCAATCGAAGCTACAGAGCTTATACAAAGCGGCAAATTCACACTAGTTCAATGTCCAAGCTGATGTGATATACCTTGCATCATTAAGGTTTCGGCTCCAAGATCCAAGAAACCGACCTGCGTCATGTGCACCGTGATTGGATCGGGAAGATCTCCAATACCAGGGATAGGCTTGCCTGGCGGGATGGATTTTGCTCTTCTATTTCACAAAGGAGAACACTAGATTGCCGAACGCCTCTGGGGATTGGAAAGAGCAAAAGAAAAAGAAAAAAAAGAAAAACGGACACCGAAACCAAATGTGACAACTCGTCCCGAATAGGGAGGCGATGCGTTCGCTCAGTTCACTGCACCAAAGAAACGATCTGAATAAATAACAACATAGGTACAGAGGATGACGAAGGGATGAAAGGTGAGGAGGGGTCGTGAGTCATCTGGAGCTTAGAGTACGGAAATGAAGTTGCCGATCCTCTCCTTCTGGTTCTGTGCAATGCACTCTGCAATCCAGGTGACATTACGAATTTCCTATAATAATGATTAGCTGCGTGGCAACGTCTTGGGTATTCAACTGTCGCCTTACCTGCTCTTTCAATTTGATCCATGCATATACCACCGCAGGTGTGAACTGGCGGGTGAATACCAACTTGGACAGCTCCATCTCCTTTTGGTAGAAGAGATCCTCAAGACTTTTGCCGTCACCGCCCATTCCACCGAAGCCACCACTTCCTTGGCTTAACCCAACAGCGTCAAAAAATGACTTGTACTCTGCCACTGCGCTGACGGCCAGCGCCACAGCATCGACGTCCTCAGCACGAGACAGCATGAAGCTTCCTTCCGGATAGAGTCTCCCAAATTCGGGGTAAAGCTTCCTTCGATCTTGCTTGGATAGTTCTGTTCCAAAAGAATTCAATGTGATGTTGATAGAGCGGCGGTCAGCCTCGAACTGCAAGATCTCTGCCATGGCCTCTTGAGTTGGCCCGGTGAAGTCGGGGTTGGTGTTGATGAAGTTGTAGAAGTCTTCTTGTAGAGAGTGTTGCGAACGATCTCGATGTTTAACTCGTCCAGGTCGGTGTGCTTGAGACTACTCTTGAAGTAGGGGGCTAGAGGGGTCTCAATAAGCACTATATTGTATAGATCCTCGATAGTTTCGGCACCACATAGGGATGGGAGAGTCACGAACCAGCCCAGAGGGTGGCATCGCTCCAGGAGCTCGCTCGTGTTGCGTTCATGCAGAGTACCGGTGATCATGAGTGCGACGTTGTCGATCATGTAGCCATAGGTGAGATATTCGAGGAATTTGGCTGTTGACCCGGTAGACTGGTGGACAAGATACTTGAATTCTGACACCAGCTTGTCAAGCATCTTGCCTGCGAGGGCAGAGGTGGAGGGGTTTGGAGGGAGAGAAGCAAGGAAGTCGCCATACGCAGGACCCAGTTGGAGCTTCACATCTGCACGAAGTACTAATTAGATATCGTGTCCTGGCACAGAGCTTCTTGGGGAGGTATACCATCAATGGTTTCGCATTGTGTCAAGTTGGAGTAGTTCTGGCCATTAAGCAGGCTGTTCCGATACCCTCGAACAATACCCTCGACATAACTAGACCGCGGATTAGCACAACGAGCGCTCACAGTTCTGAGAATTCACCTACCCCGCATTCACATTGAAGAAAAGACCCTCCATGGTGGCGAGTGGAACTGTTATGAGGCGATCGAGACTTGGACGCTGTCGTTACAGTCCCCGTAGCTCTTCACTTGAACTGCGCGGGTCCTTACATAAGCCACACTCATCGCCTGAGCCACATGTGGCGGTGCCTTTTTGCACTTTTTTTCTTCCCGTGCAAAATTTCTAGATTGAGAATTTCTCTTTACAACGGTGCTTGAGTCCGCGGCCAACCTTTTGTTTCCCCTCCTTCTTTGACGACCTAGCCGGCAATCCAGTCGTCGCTCGCATATACCTTTCTTTGTCCCCCGCTTGCGAACCGTGGGCGCTCACCATGTCGCTCTTCATCCTCACCGAGACCAGCGCGGGTTACGCCCTGCTGAAGGCGAAGGACAAGAAGCTGTTCAAGCGTGACAAGCTTCCTGAAGATGCCTCAACTGCTGAGGGTGTATCCAATTTGTATGTCTGATCATATTACTTCGTGGAAAAAAAATTTCCAGACGAGGATGAAACCCAATTAGGCGAAGTGGACGCAATGGGAGAAAAAATTTGGATGAGCGGAACAATCTCACTAACAAGCTATAGGTTCAAATTGAAGTCATTCCAGAAGTTCGATAGCGCTGCTGCAGCTGTGGAGGAGGCTGCATCGATCATCGAGGGCAAGGTCACCCCCCGCCTGTCCTCTCTTTTGGATGGAATTAAGGATGAGAAGAAGGCTTCGCTTGCTGTCGCTGACCCCAAACTTGGTATGTCTACACCAATCAGAAGATAGACAATTGTTTCTGACCATTTTTCTACAGGAAACTCCATCGGCAAGCTGCCTGGTCTTTCCCTTGAGTTGATTGCCGACTCGACCACCCACGATGCCTTCCGTGCTATTCGTGAGAACCTGTCCACCCTCATTCCTAGCCTCGCCCCCAGTGATATGTCAACTATGTCTCTCGGTCTATCA